>DWJZ01000602.1:0-30202 GCA_018249125.1 Asbolis capucinus
TAATTTAGCAGAACAATGTCTGCCGGGTCAGCTAGTAACTTTATATAAAACACCTAATGCCTTTCAAATACATTAACCTTTAAAAGATATACTCCTAATAAAGTAGAAAGGAGCACTTGGTTGGTTATGAAGCCCACACACACACAACCTCAAGTCCATATAACAATAACTCTCTGTAATGAAAAAAAATGCTCAGTCCCTTGAGTTTCATTATAAATAGTTGACACTGTACATTCAATTCAAACATTTGACACACACCCATACATATTTCTGTCTCGTCATTCCACCGCAGACTGGGTCCCTAATTTCTCAAGATGTGTGAATTAGTATTTCCTTATTGTTAAGATTGTCAATCTCTATTTGTGTACATCTCACTTGGGCTCAATATATGTTTAATTACATATGATAATAGTGTTATTATCTAGTTCCTAGATAATTGTTTTAATTAATTAAATGTAGTTAGTTTTAATTAATAAATTGTAATTAGTTGTAGTTACTTATGAGCAGGTTGAGTTACACTGGGAAAATTTGTGTTTTCAATATTATAGTTTTGATTAATTATGATGTTTTTTGATATTGTAACATATTAAAAGTAACTGAGATTGAGGAATCTCAAGGTATGCAGGTTTACGTTAACTTTAAACCATGAAGTTCAAATAGAAATAAGTAATTACCCTTTTATAAATCTCGAAGCTTGTGAACTGCGTTGCTGCATAGGGAAATATTCGGACCATTTGAGCACCGTTTCCTTTGTACAGAGCAATGAGGGATTCCTGTTTCACAATAGCCATAAGCCCTCCAAAGACTCCATGGTGCTTGTAGTGGGACGACTGAGCCTGCAGCAGAATCTTTATCCGATCTAAAGGTGCCACTGTAGTTTTGGCACACATTCCCGCTACACCTGTTTCAAGAATTATTTTTGAAATTGATATAACTCTTGTGATAAAAGAAACATTATAGTTGATGTGAGAAGTATATCATAATGAAGTTGAAGATTTTAAGAGAACTATATTTATATGAAAACATTAATGTATGTCTTGAATAAGAATTTAGTCTACTGATTCATAGTATTTATTATGTGTAATGAATCATACAACGATTAGATACATACAACAACCACAGTGCCGATTATAATCAGGTGGGATAGTGGTCAAGCACAAATTTATAAGAAGTAAAAAAAATATGTGCATTTTAATGCAACCCAACCATGTTATGCTCACTTCTACTTTATAGGGAGTTTATCATTATAAGGGTATATCTTAAAGAGTTTACGCCATATATTATTACAATGTTTTTTTCAACTTCTAAATGTTTAAAAAATATAAATTTCATCAGTAGAAAATATGAGTGTTTATTTATTTAAAATGTTCTAAATTTTATAGAAGAGTTTATGAAAAAACCTCTGCATACCTCCAGCTAACAAATTTTTCATAATAAAATTGAGATCGCTCGTTGGTTCAATTTTAAGAGCCATTTCGTGTTTTTCTTTTCTTTCTGATTGAGAATAACAAATCTTCTATCAAATTATTGTTGTTTAGCAAACAAATTGGCACGAATTGTCTGCATTCGAAACTTAATTTATTCGCATTTATGGCCTTTCATCGGTACATATATCTTCGTGATTTGGCACATTCAGCACGCAATTTAAACATACTTTCACCATTGATTATAAGAAAGCCACAACACTTTTCCTGACTAGATTCCGTAGATATGTGAAATCCGTGGTGCTTGAATGATTGGTTTTAAATGATAATAAAAATAATCATCACTTAAATTACGGTGTTCAATATTCAACTTATGTCTTAATATGACTATTCTTTCTAAACTACTTCTAATTTTACTGTACACAATTTTATTTTCACTATTTTTATGTACACTGCTCAACACAACAAAACAGACCAACAGCTTTCATTTCAATCAAGAAATGTATTTGTCAAGAAATAAAATAAACCATAGACTACTAATTTGATGCCATAAAATTTTAAAGATTATAAACTCAGAAGCACAGAATATAATACCGCTAATGCGTGACAAACTTTGAGTGTTCTTCATTAAATGAATACTTATTCTTAGATCTTAAATCAATGGAGGAGAATTTTCTTTGTAGATGCAGATTTCTAATCTTTTGTTATGTGATAAAATGTATTACATTATGGTGGGTGCAACTATCGAATAATTCTGTTACTCACTAAATAATTGAGCAAGTAATTCATAGAATAGATCTGTTTTGATACATCAAACATTCATGTTATATAGATATTAAGAACAGCACTATTATAAACGTGGAAATGGATTTTCAAGGAATATTCGCCTACAAATTTCATTTAAGAAGTATATGTCTAATACTGGAACATAATTGCAAAATACTATTGATAAATAGTTTAATCCATAAAGTCAAATCTTGTACGTGACGACTTGAGTGGATAAGTGTGCGTCAACCCTGAACTCTTTTAGTCACGGAAAGTCTTCGATAAAACTTGCTTTTACTGATGGACCACTATGAATAGAATAACTAGTCTTCATTGCAGCATTCCGTACAGTACGAAAGACCCATCGCATATTTATGTAGGTCGTTAAATGACAGTGAAAAATACATCTTATAGTAAAAAAGGAAACTTGTGTTATTATTGAAAGGATTAAAAACGTGAGATATTATTTATTGGCTTTCATGTTACCACTGACCAAAAATGAGTTGCATATTTCCTTATGTATTATAATTATCTATGGTTGTATATATGGTACGAAATAAAACTAGAAAAATTCAAATGAATGAATTCAGAAATGCATACTAGATTTATCTTCTAATAGTAATTTTGACTTTACAAAAAAGAAGGAGTAGACTTATCGAGGTAGACATATGCTTCAATCAGAGATAATTAGTTAATAATATTATATAATTCCTTGTCATTCGGGCGGGCCTAACACGTTTTACATATTAGTACCAAAATTTACCATGAACGAATTGAAAAGAGTTACATCATCATATCGAGTTGTTAAGAAATCAAAACTAGATTCACGAATTCTCCTAGAAAACTTATCCACTAAACCTTTCGAAAGATTTGACATCCGTTTTAAAGCGCCGTCACTTTCTAATACGACAAATTGGCTTCAACCCATCAATGGCCCACTACTGAGCACGGTTCTTTCTTCGTACTGAGGAGGCCTAGAGCATACTCCACCACGCTATTCCAATGTAGATTGGTAAAGGGGTTAGTGGCCGACCCCAGCGTCGGAAGTTTTATATGCCCCCCTAAAGCCTCAGCTCTTACATGAAAAGCAATCGTTAACTTTACAACGTTGACAACCGGGGCCGACGGCTTTGCGTGCTCTTCGGAACACGAAAGCGCTTATAATTTTTTTTCCACTAGTCCTACACTTGCCACTAGTAGTAGCCATCCTCCTACCGACTGCGCCCGCTGTTACGTTTTCGATCGCTTACAATCTAAATTAGCCGCAGAGATACGGCAAATTAATTTCTATTAAGTATTAAATAAGAATTCTCTCAATATCCGTTTGCTTCTGCATGGCTGAGGCGGTTTTAAGCCTCCGGTATTAAGTTTACCTTAGTAAACTTATTGAGGCTGTTTATTATATAAAGAAAATAAGACAAATTTATCGATGGTGAACCAGCATATGTTAAATTTTGGAATCTCATAGTATTATGTCCCACGGTATTTAATTTTGGCAAATGTTGAAACAATATTTGTAGTCCAAAAAGCTATTCGATCAATTTACAATATAAAACCGCGTTAATCAATTCTTGAAAAATTTTAAATTATAAATATACTGAAAGTAAATTTACAATCTGGGACAACACATAAACACGTCACAAATTATACCCTTAATCCGATTAGAACAAACTTTCACCCCGGACGGGAATCGAACTCACCACCTCTCCGTTCGCAATAGCAAACAATCGCGGCAAAATACCCGTATAGGTAGGTTTTCTTCTTTCCGATTTTCCTCCGCACCACCCTCCAAACCACAGAGTAAATTTTATTTTAGTACATGTCAAAAAATACATCTCAAAAAATCAAAATCATTATCTAAGGTATTCTCAATTAAATACATGCTTGGAATTGTCAATTTAAAATCGTCCATCTCATTTCATCGCATACCTAACAGTTGAAATGAGCAGATCCTTGTAGCTTTATTTGTACCTAGTATAGGTTTTGATACACAAAGCTCTGAAGGTCACCTTGAAAGCGGGAAAGCTTAAAATATGTTCCGAACGAAAGGACGGGTGGGACGCTTGGCGTACGCATTTCAGTACAACCTGCCCAGAGTCACGCAGCGTGCCGCTCGCTCTCAGTAATTATTATCGACACGGTGCAATGTAAATAAAGTCCAATAGTAAATATTCAATACAGATTTTACCACGTTGTGAGCGGGTTGTGTGTTTAACTTGAAAACCCGACTTAATTTAAAACTGTACTTTCTACCGAGAAATGTGTGAAATAGTGTTGTAACAACGAAATAATTTTAACTTAAATCGTTGCATTTAAAGTAGTTTTGTGATTTTCGAATTTTAAAATCTGTAGCTTTTCCGCTGAACGAATTGTTGGAAGATATAAAATGGACGTGCCGGCAAAAGGGAACGTTTTGGGACGTAAGTAAACATTAGAATTATATTTAGTTTTATGAATAATAAATAAGATATAAATGTAAAAACAATACCAAATAATTTTACTGTATTTTTAGGCAATACAATTAAAAATTACATAGATTACTAGATGAATTAGCATTGCCTATAACCAAGTAAAACGTAAGAACATCCTTTAAATGTATCATTAAAATAATCAAATAGTTTTTATGGTATTAATTAAAGTTAGGACTCAGACGTAAATTTAGACATTGTTACCATATAAACTTAACTTCAAGGTCATGTCTAAGGTCGATATGTCCTAGATTAACCTTACGAAAATCCTGAGGTTTGTTGGTATTTTCAACCTTTGTCTCCATTATCATGTGAAGATTTGTGATCGGTTAACGGGGTTAACGCGATAAAAATAATCAGTAAAACTGAAACACAATTCGAAATTCAAACACTAATGTCAATGTATCCGTGTATGTGTGGAGAAATCTGACAAATTACTATTAAGCATCTAGACGTTTATGCATTTTTTTATTACTGAATTAATAAATAAAAAAAAATGTACACGAAAATAACAATTTAATCAATTTTGTATGAAAAAATAGAAATGGCACTTGAGACTTTTGACGGTATCAAATGTCATGCAGCAGTTCGAATTTTGAAGTTTATATTGTTTTTTCTTATAATATTAATCATATTAAAACTCCTTTACTTGATGATTTATAATTAATTTATGAATATTATAATTACTACTACCGTACTAAGATTCTACTAGGTCAAATCAGAGGGAATACAGAGAGAACAATGTTTATTAAAGTTTTTAAAAACACAAGCTTTAATTATAGAACCCCAATACAAAGAAATACACAAAATTGCATAACTGCCAGTTCCCTTTAGAGTTCCCTTGCCAATGCTGAACGTATAAGTATCAGGTCATGCTTTCATTAAAATGCATTGTGCGGAACGAAAGGTGTTTGCAAAATTTCAACTCCGTAGTGTAAACAGAAAATGGTTCTAATTAAGCTTGCAAATATTGTCCCGTAACAAACAAATCTACAAATATACTAACATACTAATATACAAACATACACTGCAAGTTAAATAAAGGCTTATAAAAATGGGATCATAATATTTCAAAGACAAGACAAATCAACTAGTCAGATTAAAGTGTGAGGGTTTTTGTTAGTTAAATAAACTATAAAATAAACTAGTGTTGATTAGCATTCTTTATTGATTATACTACTGATATAGAGATATAGACACGTACCTAATATTAAATTCATGATATCGAAGATTTTGACACGTAGAAAATAAAATAGGCCTAAACATAGGAACAGTTGTTAACAGTGTAAAATATATACAAAGATTCAAAAGCAAGATCACAGTAATTTAACAGTCAGCATACATAAATATCGACATTATACTTATAAAGAAAATAATATAGGTAAAGTTACCTAAATACTTGCTATATATTGTAATTAAAATACAAAGCTTTAATACATTATTTTGTTTTGGGAAAGAATTATATTGTTTGACTTACACCATCGACTTTAAAAAGACAAGGATTGCATAGTGAACATGCACAGTAAGCAATATTTTAAATAAATAAATGTAATGTTTATTTTGTATTATAGAATATATTATATTCTTGTTCTAAAAACGCATATTTTCTAGAAAGCCGTCAAAGGCATCGAATAATCCGAAAAAGAGGAGGAAGTATCTTTAGATGATGATGTTTTAGATGATGGAGATTCATCACTTTTATGTCTGATATTTCCCTTATCATCAAGAAGGTGATTTTCTTAATCCAATTGCACACTCTCATTACCAACTTTGGAGTATACTGCGAATTTAACATGATCACGTTTCATGGGCTCCATGGGGAAATTTCGTCAATATTCTGGAGCAAGGCCCAACGGAGCTTCCATCCCGCGTACGAAGTCAGACTTCGATGAAGGGAACATATGTTTGGTCAATGATATTATCTCTTTGGCATGTTTCTTCAAAAAGAACAACGCTACATTTGGTCCAGTGTCAAATATATACGTACTTCTCGAACCATCTTATTATAAATATGGACAACTATATGAACGGCTATTTTATGAAATATCTCCATTTTGTACGCCCGCGGTGGATACGTATCAGTGTTAATTGAATGATATTCGTTATTATCTTTCATAGATGTTTCAGCAAATGTTACGAAATCTCTTTGCTTTATGGCTTTGACTATCGTCTTAATGTTCGCGGACAAACTTTAATTTAGTCGATAATTCATATATTGTGAAGTATTGACTGCGCCTCTTATGGGTTCTGTAGAAATTTGTTGCTTTGGGCTCTTTACAACCAGGATCAACACTCGTAAATCAGGCCAATGACTACCTTCAGCGATAAGTTTGCCCTTTAAATGTTTCTTGGCGTATAATTCACGCCTCTGTACGAACCCACTGCAATGGGAGTTGACGATATCTGGAAATACGCTTTGGTTTGTGACACTGTTGCGCCTTACTTTGTAAAGCTTCCATAACATTATCATAATAGAAATGAATCCAGTGGCGAATGACGATGCGCCGGTCGAAGGTAAGAAACTATTTTCACAGGCAATGTGAACGTTTCGAGTGAGGAACTTGTTTGTGTTTGTGAGGAACATGTTTTGTCCAGCTGAATACTAGTACTGCGAGCTTCGATAGACTTTATAGGCATATCGATCAATACAACAGGTGGCAGAATCCTCTGTAGATATAGTCTGTAGTTGTGGATGTAAGCCACCCATAGCAACCCCCTGCTGTAGTCACCGGCCCGGAGCTAAACGAGCTAATTGCTTTTTTAATAAAATATTGATATTTTTTGCAAAGTACATTCATAATACTCTGATAATATTAAAATCCTCTTTACCATCATTCTTCGCAGTCTTCATGGTGTCATGCGGTTGAAACATACATAGGTATGACGTAGTGAAATTGTTTGGGAATGGTGTTGAAAAAGCTTATAAAATAATTTACGGCTTCACGTATTAGGAACGACTCGTTTCTGTCTGCAATTTCAGGGAGTGTGGAGTACGCACGCGCAAATACGTCATCCCTCTCCTTCATAATCCTACTAATATTAAAGCGAATGTTTGTGAGGATGAATGGTAGGATGGAATGGCGTCACTATAGAGTGGCAGGATATTCAAAATCCCACGGGCCTCAGCCTGACCAGACCAGCGGCCCGATTGGCTGCGAGCTCAGAAGTGACCTAACATTGTAATCAAATTTACTAATAAATATAAATTATAATACAAGTAATAGTAGTAGTAGTACAAGTAAGATTATTTCATTTATAAACTACATACCAATATGATATTGTAATATATATATATATTACAGTTGGGAAACCATCTCAGTGATATAAAAGTGATCCCGGGGCCCCTTCCTATAAATTTGCCTCTCAGTTGTGAACACTGCTAGTCGGATGATTTCTCTTTGACGCAAAGAAATGAATGGATCGGAATGAAATTAAGGGAAGATAGGTTATAGTCTGAAATAAAAAATTGGCTTCGTTTTATCCATGCATCATACGGGTAATATGAATCATATTTGGATCACATTACGCGAAATACGGGTCTTACTAATTAGGTCTCATCTACATATATGTATATATCCAAGAGTACTACGGTTATACTATACCTTATAACATAACATAATATGCACAGAATGACTGGTTATAGCATGCCAAATTAAATTTATTATTAATTGGAGTTTTTTTCCTTTCATGACTCAAATATTCATGACAATATTGCCTCATGATTCAATACATTTGTAATATTGTATTTAAATAGGATTGAATCCTACATAAAATAAATTTATATATTATATTATTAGTCGATATAAAATATGAACGTATTTTCCTATAAGTCTGTTGCAAGATGTCAGAACCAATAATTACGATGTTTATTGTAATTCAAGGGTATTTTGCATCTATGTTTCATGAGGTATAGATTTAGTTAGACAGATTTTTCACATAATTATTGTTATATGCCGGCGGCCAAGTCAGCATCATCTTTAACAGTTGTCAGTACGAACACTAGTGACAATAATAACATATGTATATGTAATTTAACTTTATTAATTGGCATAACTACTAATTGTCCCTGTATCATATTATTATATTCTAAAGGTCACATTGTTATGAGCCCAACGGATAAGGTCTGCTATAGTTTTAGTAAAACAAATGGCGATGCTAGAATTTGGAACATATCTGTATATTTATAGAGCCTTCACCTACCTTTCATTTTGTCTTCAATTCTTCAGGTGTGGATTTTTTGGAGGCAAATAAATATACCCTACCTATATTATAACACTCTATGTCGACACAACATGAAATTACGTTCATAAAGAAAGTTAAACAAAAAAAGACTTGATTCTTAACTATTTAATATGCGCCACTGTACACTGAACCAATCTGCGCTATAGCGGTTTGGTGGAGAAGTTAGTGGCTAATCCAAGTGTTGGAAGTTTTTATGCCACCCAAAGACTTCCGACCTGGCTAAATGATTACAATGTAACGATAACAAGAGGAATATATGGTTGTACATGCTGATATGTTAAGCGATCTTAATTATTTATTATTAATTTCTTTTTTTGCCCACGTGTCCCTTATGCTAATAGCAATAGACTTGCAGCCAGTAAGAACGTCGAGGTATGCGTCTTCTTTCCTCATGCTGGCCGCGAAGGACAGCAATAAATTGTCCCCGTTTGTGTTCCGTTCGATTGCAATGTAAACTTCTTCAAGTCAAGAGTGAATAGGCTATTTCTTAATTAGACTACTTTACTGTCCAAAACCGCATCGGTGGTTAACATAAATTTTTGGAATTATTTAACGTTAAAGGGCATCTAAAACACTGTCGTTAATTTTAGGGCTGTCTTTCCAGGAGTGGTCCCGGCGCGATACATTCTAGCCGTGTTGGGCTCTATCGGCATGGCTATCGTGTACGGGTTGAAGGTGAATCTCTCTGTGGCGATGGTGGGTATGCTGAACCACACCGCCATCAAGCGGGCTACCCACGAGAACCTGGAACACCCAGGAAACATCACGGTCTCTACCGAACAGGAGTGCAAACCTAGTTCTAGTGCTGGAAATGTTACGGTAATACACTATAAAATCTAAGTACGCCATTTTAAATAGAACGAGTTTTAGCGCCATAAGTAAACAAGATAAGTAATGAAGGTGGATTTTAACAAGTTTCAAAAGAAATTTGTCCATAATCTCATTGGTCAGATTGGTGCACCGGGTGTACGAGGAGTTGTGGAATAAGAAAGTCATCTTATTCTGGAATCTTAAGCATTTATTTGTATCTCACATAACTCCCCTAATTATGTGCACAACTTTATTAAAACTGTGAAATTAAGAGTTTTGGCACAAATTCGTACAGTTGTTTTTCAAAACAACTTCTCCCCAGACGTTCACGTCTGAGGAGAAACTTTCTCAGAAAGTAAATCAACTTAAGAGCTCTGAAATTAGGGACAATAAACAAAATCAATTTTAACGTCCTAAATGATATACCCTACTTTAGTATGAGTACTTTTTATAGTCAACCTTGGTGTGGGTCACACAGCTGGTGTGCGGTACCTCGTAAATCGGTTCATAAAAGTATTTTGGAACGTTTTGGATTCATTCCAAAAGTTAGCATGATAATGAAATTATTAGGTTCAGTCGTCCAATTAATGTGGATCGAGTTTTGATGACGTTTTATTACTGTGTTGCTTTTGAAAAAATGGGGTAACCACTTTCTACCAAACCGCAAAGAAGGAGCCTATTGGAGTATGCTCTAGGCCTCCTTGGACATGTGGAGACACCCTCGCTCAGTAGTGGGCCATTAATAGAAGCCAACTATCGATAACGCAATCTACCAGACCCTGAATCTAGAGATCTGTCACTGGAAAAATCTTCCACCAAGCCACCTTGTATAAGAAACTTAGTTAAATAAGACATTGCGTGTTGTACGGGGCAATAAATGTAATTTTGAATCCACCAATCCTTTTTCCATTTCATTTTGACTGAATGTTTTGTTAGTAGCTTAAGTTATATTAGGCTTCTAGTAGTTTTTCTTGATAGTAACAGTTGTAATTCTCCCATTGCAAGCGTAGGTAATGCAGGTTATCTGTATGGGAAGTGCATGAGGTTGTTTGTACACTCGACGCTAAGGGACCTTAAACTGGCTGATCTAAATATACATATAAAAGACACTTTTAAATTTAACTTTGTCCCAAATACTTTATAAGTTTATACTCATCATATACATTACGTTTCAATCGAGTTCAATAAAAACAAATCGTCACCAAACAGCTTCGTTCTCAAATATATGGAACAACACGCAAATCAATTTAAATTCGTTCGTTCTATGTTCAAATTGAAATGACTTTTCGGAGTTCTACCCACTTAACCAGCTACCAACAAAGTGTTAGTTTCTGATTATTTTTATTATTAACTTTTCTTGGGTATATAAAAAATTATGTGTTCATAGCGTGGCGGCTTGTTTCGATTTTAACCGAATGAAAAAGTTCAGCTAGTGGCAAAAATTTCATGAACGCTTCCGTTCTTCAGAGAACACGTTAGCCGTCGGTCCCGGTTGTTGTCGTAAGATAGCAAACGTTAAGCCATGTTGGAGGCTATGTGGGTTAGTCACTAACCCCTCCACCAATCCACATTGGAGTGCGTGATAGAGTATGCACTACGCCTCCTCAGTATGAGGACAGATCCGTGCTCAGTAGTGGGCCATCGATGGGTTAAAGCTGTGGTTATATAATTAATATCATATAATAGGATGGCAAATCTAAATTCTAATCAGGTTCCTATCAAATTTGAAGTTCTAATAGCTTCCTGTCACCTGTCGTTTACAGGCTGGTATGGTTAACGGCTCGTGTATACCTACAATAACTTATATTTAATGTATCATCAATTTGAATTTAAATTATTTTAGACTAGTATGTAGTGGCTATCAGTGATTCCCAAACTGGTTTACGTGGCCTTTCAGGGATAGGAGACTGTATGTTGACGTGGAAAAGATATGGGGGTCTACAAGTTGTGAGTGGGGGTACACGAAATTTTTACTGACTTCGATAGTTTTGAACAATTGTTTCTTTACTTGTCAAAGAAGACAGTTAATGTAGTTATTAAAAAATATGTACATGGATTCCAAAATTTTCAATTACTTTTGAAAGACTGTATTTTGCTGAAAATTTTCCGTATCGAACCCTTACAACAGCATTTTGGAGCTTGATGATATTAATTTTCTGATATTTTTGACAATTTTTAGAAATCTGTTAGTAATGTATCAGTAGACGGTTCACCGAAACCAATAACATTTTGAAAGTGGGTTATAAGAAAAATCCGTTTGAGAACCTCTGAGTGTTTGTTTAGAGTTTGTTGACCCAACGGAATAAGGAAAGCTTGACTTATGTGACACGAAACTTTCCTGTTTCCAAGTGCAATGATAAAAATAATAATAAATTAAACCGGTCTTACCGCCGGCCGGCCGGTTGGTCTAGTGGTTAGTGAACCTGACTACTACACCGGTGGTCGTGAGTTCGAATCCCACCCAGGTCAATCTTTTCTGTGATGAGCAGGAATGTTTGTTCTGTGCGTCTGGATGTGTAATAGAAATATTTATTTAAGTATGTATTTAAAAGTATATATGTATGTTTATCATTATCTAACGCTTAATTTGGGGTCAGATGGCCGTGTGTGAATTGTCCAAAGATATTTATTTTATTTATTTATTTTATCAAAATAAATGTATTAATTCCTATTAATAGAAAAAATAACCGTATTCGCGAGTAATTGGTCAATGAGAATTAGTGGCAAGTTCAATTTAGTTTCTTACGTCATCCTATAAAAGCCAAACTAATGTTTATTTATAATACTCATACTTTTTTATTTTCAAAAAAGTTTCCACTAAACCATCAAAGTACTTACACATTAACTTGGAGCTTAAGTAGGAGGAAGGAGTTAACAAAATTATATAAACAAGTATATACGAAAACAAGAATCTACGTAACTTACTCTTTGTCGTACTCCTCTTATATCGTAATAATTACGCAAAAGAGGTCAATTAATATTATAATATACATATATTTGCGCAGTATTTGAGCGGCTTTCAGTCCCAATTCGGTATCGAAGACGCTATAGAACGTCAAGGGCGCGGAAGGGTTGTCCATGGTATCTTCTTGTGTTGCCCGTCTGTAGCTCACTGTAGCCCTTCATGTCCATACCACATAACCGGTGTTCACCTTGGTGCCTAGAGGCATTGACTCAGTATTTTAAAATAAAAATGCAGTGGTACTTCCAAAAGTATTCACGAATGCAAGATTTTTTGGCAGCAAAGCATTGTAATATTGGTATTTCAGGAACAAGATGGGCCGTTCGAATGGTCATCTGAAGTACAAGGCATCGTCCTCAGCTGCTACTTCTGGGGTTACTTCGTCTCCCAAATACCCGGTAAGATATTCTCTTTTATATTCTCAAACTGCTCAAACTCTAGCCGATTTTTTTATCTGATATGAGTGCGCGTGCTTGCTTGCTGTTTGAATATGATAGTATTATTTCAGCACAGGATTCCTCAAAACTGAGGAAGTCCATCCTCATAACTGAGAAGTAACTTAAGTATTTAAATATACAGATTAAAGATCTACGACTTAGTTTATGGGAAATCTAACCCCAACAACCGGGACCGACAGTTTTTTGTCCCTCCGAAGCATGGAAAACATTAAATTTTTGCCACAATCGGCCGATCACAAAAATACATATGTTAGAATGGCAATCTAAGTCTAGAACACATCCCGTTTAAGGAATTCTCAATACACCGGCAAAGATATTAAGATTTAAGCTTAGTTTATTTATTTTACTTTATACAATAAGTGCCAACTATAAATACCACGTTTTCGTGTGATGTTCGGCAATATTATCGCGGTTGTGATCAACAAAGTAACGTTACAGCGTAAATTAGATACAATCCCTGAAAAGAAACGAGTACATACCTATTGTAACAAAAATTGAGCAATTTTAAGCTCAATCGATGTAGAACTTTGAGTTTTTAAAACGTATAATAATAAACTCAATATTACGTACAAATATAGTACGTACATATATACAACATATGTTCATATATTAATAATAATATTATTGACAATTATTACTGTGTTTACATCTCATCGCTACATAGTATTAAACAAAGTCGTCCCCCGCCTGTCTGTCAGTTTCGAAGCTTTCTTTTTTTAAATGCAACGGATTTTGATTCTGTGTTCACTGTTAGTTAGACAATTTATTCTCGAAGGCTTATACATACAAAACATTCTAATTAAGTTATTTTATAATAGAGAAAATTCCATATTTTGTTAGGAAGCCATAATAAAAACGATTTTGGAGAACTTGCATCGCAAGCGCTGGCTAAACTGTAAGAGATACATTAAAATAATATGTTACGAAAATGTATGTCATAAAAAGGAGTCCAATGAAGTCCGTGTTAGCATATATCTATCTCAAAAGGTTAACTCACAGTAAACATATATATCTCTAAATAATTAATTTTAAAATATTATTTATTTGCTGAAAAACTACTGAACGGATTCGAATGAAATTTGACACAGAGATAGATTATAGTCTGGAATACCACATAGGCTACTTTTTATCAGCATACCAAGCGGGAGAAGCCGCAGGCGGCCACTAGTGTGATATTTATCATTCACACGCCGCCTCCGTGACAGCCGAAGTCAATGCCCGCGTATTAATTACTTTCTGATGTATGTATGTATGTATAAGCTCGCATATGCTCTATCGTCGTACGTCGTATGAACGATATGGAACTATTTTTATTCCTTTACGATGTTTCTAATGAATGAAGTAGGGAATGTGTAATGAGAAGCTGTTAGTTTGTTCGCGTCAAAATTTTAAGCTAATTATGAAACACTATTTATAATTATACATAATCTTATATACAAAACTTCTCACAATGAAGTGTAGAGTATGAGAGAATACATAAAGAGAGTATGGTACTCTTCCGTAATAGCTTGACCGATTTATATGAAATTTTATTTGCATATTCAGTAGGCCTGAGAATCGGCTACTATCTAATTTTATACCCCTAAGTGATAAGGAGTGTCTCCTAGCATTATTTTATAAATTTTTGGATTTTATTTTTTATTTTTTTATAAAGTGGCATTAAAAATACATTCAACCCTAAATTTTCACCCTTCTTTCACCAACCCCTACTTTTAGTAAAATGGTAAGACAACATTTCCGGGGTCAGCTGGAATTCTATATAAAATTGTATTTGTGATTGTATTTTAATACACTCTAAGTGTTTACTTTGTTGGCGTGATAAGATAAGTAAATAAAAATATAGCCCGTCTTCCTCATCCGTACAAATCTTGTTAACTGTAACTGATATCCTCGCCAAACCTACGGTAAATTAAAAAACATAGTACTTAGTCATACGGGTGTCTTCAATTGATAAAAATAAAATAAGAAATATGATTAAAATACAGATATTACTAACATAACTAAATATACTAGGTAATAGAATCTAAATATGGTGTAATTTCAACTTCATCAGTGTCGTAATATAACGCAATTGTAATGCAATAGTACCAGAACATATTAATGAAGATTTAAAAAACAAATACTGTGAGAAAAAAAGCGGTGATAGCTTAGTGGTTAAGAATTCTGTCTCCGACTCGGAGGGACCGGGTTCGAATCCCAGGGCGAGTTCTTCTGACTTTTCGGAGTTATGTGCGTTTTAAGTATTTAAATGTCACTCGCTATAATGGTGAAGGAAAACATCGTGAGGAAACCTGCATGCCGGGGAGTTTGCAAAAACTCAAAAAAGTGTGTGAAGTCTGCCAATCCACACTTGGTGGTGAATTATGCCCTTAAACTTCTCATTCAAAGAAGAGACCTGTGCTCATAGTAGGCCGTGATGGGTTAGGACGACGACTATGAGAAATGCAAAATTCACACTAATATTATAAATGTAAAGTGTGTTTGTATGTTTGCCCATCTGAAGTGACTTAGCTATTTTCTTCCAACCACGCGGGCGGATCCTATATTACGTATAGTTGGACACCATGTCCGTATTTTATGATGCTGACAATCTAAAAGATATGTCAAAAACTGAGGAATTTGTCACGACGTCCAGAGTTGTTAAAAACCCCATAATTTTACGCTATCGGACATAATTGTTATAAATCGACAACTTTCTCAACTTTGTACATTTTTGTCGGATTATTAATTTTATGAAATAGGGCCCCAGACACCTAAATATAGAAAGATGTATGAGAGGATGTCTCGATAGTGTCCGTACGCGATGCGCGGCACGTAGGAACGTGAAGATGTATGAGTATCTGGGTTAGGCGTCTCGTGCCTCGGCTTATGCAATTCTTGTTTAAGATTAGTCGATGGTTTTAAAGATAATTTATACACACCTACATTTCTAAAGGACTAGTTGTACTATACGCATCAACATATAATCGATATAATTTTGGTACCAAAACGATTTCCATAGGATTCTGAACAAAGTTGTTAAAGACATCAGGGCTCTATCTACAACCATGTGAGAGTCTATGAAGGACAAACAAACATTGTTTTTTGTATATATAGCTAGGTTTATTATTAAGATTGATATCAAAATGTGAAATTCTTGACGGCAACATAACCATAGCTAAAAAAATTAGTTTAAAGTGTGGAGGTAAAAGATACAGCGTGCAAAATAATGCGTACAATTACGGGTTGACAGGTGTAATTAATGTTCAACTAGAAACAGCTGAAACACCAATAGCGGGGTTAAAGGTCATTGGGTCAATGCTCGGCACTCGCTATTATTTCCTCGCCATATCTCGCTAGTATAACAACTGTTACAAACCAATTTAAGTATAAGTTTTGATATTAAGCCTTTCTTTGTCTCCAGGTGCCCGGGTAGCGGAGTTATTCTCAGCTAAATGGGTCATGTTCTTCAGTGTTACCATCAATGTAGTGTGCACTCTCCTCACTCCGGTTATGGCGGAAGCCCACTATGTCGCTGTCATCCTCATGCGTATCGGCGAAGGTATTGGAGGAGTAAGTGTTTTGTGCAGTGACATGCAAAACTTTATGTGTTCAGTATAAAGATTGTCACTCGTCTAATGACGTGGTATTCATCGAAGCGCTGCGCCTTTCACAGGCGATGCAGCATGATGACGAAGTTTATAAGTAGGTACGATTTTGATGTGTTACCTATATTAATATTATAAAGCTGAAGCGTATGTTTGTCTGTTTGCTTCAACGCACTTATCTCAGGAACTGCTGGTCCGATTTGAAAAATTCTTTCAGTGTTAGATAAGTAGCCCTATATATCATCACGCTAAGACCAATAGGAGCGGAGCACCAATGAAGAATGTTTCAAAATTGGGAGATTTTTTTCCTATTGAGAGCTTCCGCTGCGTTTTCGTAAATACTAAAATAAATATGGAATCTATTTAAATAAATTTAATAAAAACTGCATAACAATTTAAAAATTCCTCGTCAGATTTTGCTCTTGACTTAAATTTCGAGTGCTCGTCGTGTAGATAAGCACCTGCTTCGGGATGAAATTAATTGTCAATCGGTAAAAAAAACATTTGGATTATGGAGTTCCTTTTTTAATTCGTTTAAAAAAAATATTTGTTTAGGGAGTGACATTCCCGGCCATGCACGTATTGTTGTCGAAATGGGCTCCCCCAGCGGAGCGGAGCGTAATGGCCGCTCTGGTTTACGCGGGAACTTCGCTTGGAACTGTCATTTCCATGCTGATGGCCGGCGTTCTTACCGCCAATTTGGGTAAGTCACAACTTTCTACTAGTATTTACTGTGCATGCAAGTTTCTGATTCTATCTAAAATTCTAAAGGTCAGGCATAGGTCGGTCCTCATAACAGAGGGTGGCCTAGCTTAAACTTTGCTACCTGATGATAAATAAATAAATATCATCAACTCACAAACGGCCATCTAAACCCAAACTACTAGTGTTAACTTGTACTATGGCGATCAGACAACTGATGAACATACATATGTATATGTATTTAAATACAAAATTATATAGATATTTACACCCAGGCACACAGGACTAACATTCCTGTTCATCATAGAAAAGTTTGACCTGGGTGGGAATCGAACCCACGAGCTTCGGGGTAGCAGTCAGGTTCACTAACCACAAGACCAACCGGCCTGTCAAACAGTAATCTTTATATACCGTCTGGACTTCCGTAATCTGGGTATTATCTCAGTTCCTGTTTCAAGTTGCCCATCTACACATTATTTACTCTATTCTATCATTGAATCCCTTTGTATTTGATACAGGTTGGGAAAGTGTATTCTACGTGATGGGTGGTTTGTCCTGCCTCTGGTGTGTGCTGTGGGTGATCCTGGTGCAAGACTCTCCTCAACAGCAGCCCCTCATCAGCGCTGAGGAACGTAACATGATCGTCACTTCGCTCGGGGGCAAGGCTAACGATCACACACATAAGGTAGGTTTAATTAGGACATGAAGCCATCAATGATGGAAGAACACTTAAACTATAAAACAAACGACCCTTAGCTCCCTTTTTTGATTTCCAAGCGCCATTTTGAAAATTTATACACCCCATGTTACTACGAAAGTTCTGGCGGATTCAACGACATCTCATATATAAAAATCTGTCCAGCTGTTTAGGCTATAGAGTGTGCCAAAGAAATGGACATGCATATATATATGTACATTCGATTCCTGATGCAATTCGGGTTAAAAAATATCCATATATTTCCCCACAGAAGATGGCAGTACCATGGCGTGCCGTGCTGACGTCACCAGCCTTCCTGGCTATCTTGGTTTCCCACGCGTGCTCCAACTGGGGCTGGTACATGCTGCTCATCGAACTGCCCTTCTACATGAAGCAAGTGCTCAAGTTTAACATGACCGAGGTAATATATTAAGTTTAAAATAAAATTTATTTATACCAAGTCGGTTTTAGATAGAAAGTCAGACTGCGCCATCGCTCCAACAAATCCCTACGTCTGTGAAAGTTCTCTTCAAAATGACCATAATTCTCGTTTCTCCTCAGAACGCAGTGACCACAGCTCTACCTTTCCTTTCGTTGTGGATCTTCAGCATTGGGCTCAGCAGAACGCTGGACTGGATGCGTAGCAAGAACTACATCACCACTACTACTGCTAGGAAAACCGGCACATTTTTCGGTAAGCCATGTCTTTTCTTGATAAGTGTTTTCATAGTCTTTTCTCCTATTTTTAATTAAAAAATAGAAAATAATAAAATCAAAATTCTGATGTTTTTTGCCTTACGCACGCAGATCTGATGGTTAGTGATGGTCGCCGCCCATTTAGGTACTTTAGTAAAACTATAGGCTAATGCGTTGCCGACAAAGTAAGTAGAAGGAACCTGTCATAGCTCTGAGGGAGGAAAAATAGAGTATTCAGAAGAATAGTGTGAAATGATATAGAAGGATAATTTCTCGACGTTTTTTATTTTTCCAATTATAACTTACACTGAAGATTGTGGTATAACCGATAACCTTAAAGTAAAAAAATATTACTCGGACATAGAAGTAAACACGCGAGCTTAAGTTTGGATTTGAAAACGCCAAATATTTGAGATCATCAAAACATTAAATTTCTTGGTTAAGGACATAACAATAATGCATTAAGAGACCTTATTACGGCTTCCGGCGTAATTGCGATGGTGACTCATTATGTTATTCATTACTATCCTTGATTATGGGCTATTTGTACAGTTGAAATTCCATAATGTGAAGGAATTAAATAGACTAGGTAGAATTTCTGTGATAAAATTTTTGATACAAATTTGAGTTTTTACTTTCACCATCGCTTTATTTCAATTCAAAACTCTGTACAGGCACAGCTCGGGTCCTAGCACATATTCTACGATACGAAATCGTTGCATAATTTGCAAAATGTTTGTCGGATTACCGCGTACCACTACTGTAAAAAATAGTTTATGACATTCGTGCACATTGATCCTTGCTTCCCCAGCTTCAATTGTGCCGGCGGTGTGTCTGTTCGCGCTCTGTTACGTCGGTTGCAACCGCGGCGCTGCTGTCGCCCTCATGGCGATCGGTGTTACCGGCATCGGGGGCATGTTCTGCGGCTTTTTGTCCAACCACATTGATATTGCACCTAACTTTGCTGGTACGTCACTATATATAATAATTGGCGTTGAGTTAACATTGAGTCTCAAGAGGAGAGCTGTAAAACGGGTTGGTAGATGATTTTTGCTTTTTCACGCAAAAAGTAATTTGGATTAAATTTGGCACAGAAATAAATTATAGATTTGGAGTAACACAGGCTACTTTTCCAACATACCTTCCAATCGGGCGAAGCCGCGGCACCACCATAGTATTTTATAGCTCAGTGTAATAATTTCTGCTTAGATAATTTTAGATTAATTAATTTAAATATTATTACAAGGTTTTGCTTTTATATATTTTCAGGGACATTGATGGCGATAACAAACACGGTTGCGACCATCCCTGGTATTGTCGTTCCGATTTTCGTTGGAGTACTCACACATGGAAATGTAAGAATAATATTCCATCTATATTTTGTCGCCATGTTATGACGTCATGGGTGTCAAGTATTTTTTTAATATTCTGCCAACCCTACGGGTGTAACAGCGGCCATGACGTCACAATATGGCGCAAGAATATTCCAATTCAAAGTTTAATACTAACGATTGCTACGTAATAAAATCAATCACGAAATATTTTTTGCCTTAACTTTTTGTGTTAAGAAAAAAGATTCAAACTCGACACTTTTTTTAAATTACGCATTTATTAAAAATTATGTAACTAATATAATTAAAACTAATTTATTAATATATTATTATTGATTATTTTCAGCAAACCATCTCAGCCTGGCGCATCATATTCTTCGTGACCATAGGCTTGTACATCATCGAGATACTGGCATACACTATCTTTGGGTCCGGCGAGGAGCAGCCCTGGAACAAGGTGTCTGAGGAGAAAAGTCCCAGGATCCCTGAGGAGAAGCCACTGAGTGAGGACTCGGAGAAGACTCATGTTTAAAAGATTCAAAACGGTGAGCAATAGACATGATGACTGCAATTAAGATTTAATAAAAAATATAATTAATTTTAAATTAAATATTAAATTGTATATTTATTCTAGAAACTAAAAATCTAAAATATGACATTCCACCATATGAAATAAATCCCCAAGTGACGGTAACATTTACCAAACTATAAACAAAAATTAAATTAACGAATAGTGAATGCAAATCTGTGACGTCATAGACAGACGCCATTACTCTTGTAGTGTTTTGGAGCGAAATTAAAATTTTCAACGGACAATTTTTGCTTCAAAGTCTATTTATTTTTTCGGAAAAAAGACAATTTGCATAATATGCATATGTACTAATGCTTTTTGAAAATCGGTTATCTTGCCTATTGCTCGAGCGATAAACAAGAAAATTTCACGTCGTTTGATGTTTAGAGCATTTCGGTCATTGATTATATTCGACACGTATTAACGCTATTTCTTAGAAAATAGGTTATCACAGTGTAAGACATAATAAGCGGGATTACTAAGTACTTACGGAGTACAAAAAGTTTTGAGTTGTTTTTTTATAAATATAGATATTTATCTTTTTAGAATTTTTATAATTATAAAGTTTTTGAATGTATAATTACTTATATATAATTTTTTTGTTTAGTTCATACAAATATTTATTGATTATTTACAAATATTATTAGTATATGGAATGCCGAGCTGCTCGATTTGTAGTAACACCGACATCTTGCGCAATTGAATTAAAAAGACTAGATGGCACCACCTACTTTATAATATTGGCTGTAATTAAATGAAAATAATGTTTTTATGATAATGATTCCACGATTAAATTATCTACATCGGCTTGTATAATAGTCTGAGAGTCAGTATAATTTTATTTTTATTCGACTTATGAGAGGTTTCATAAAAAAAGGAAAATTAAAAAAATCTGTCATTTCAGTGTAATATTCTTAATTTAAATTCAAAAATGTGTTTTTACGACGATGTTAAAAGAGATTTTATGTTGAATACTCTCTGCCGATTGCCTTTGACGTAGGCTCGAAAAATAACGAACTGAAAAAGTATTTTAGTCGTAAGCTTTGCTATTTTGATGTGGCTTTCAAATAAATGTGTGTTTTAGCTGGCTTAAGGCCATTTTCGATGTATCCATGCGTAATCTCTACATAAATTAGTAGCTAGGAATAATAATTCCAATTTTTGATCCATACAAATGTTGTAATCTGAAATGTGGATGACAATTGCACAGTTTCGTTATAAAATCGTCTCATTACATGTTTAACAGACTAATATCTTGGTCGTAACAACTTTACAATGCTTTCACAAGCCGCAAGTTTTGTAAAAATAACGTAAACATTAACTTATAAAGTATTGCTTTGACACAAAGACTGTTTGCGAAATTTGTACGGATGTGATAAATAGTTTATACACTCAGATTTTACTGAGTTTAGCAGTGGCAGTACTGGTTTGAAGATTTTGGATGGATGAGAAATTGGCTTTATCTCTGTCTTAGCGCAGTATTACTAAAAAACAAACACGTGGGCGGGCCACTAATGTATATATAACTATATAAAGTACTAGAATTCGCCTTCGCTTTGCTTCGGAGAACCAGTTCGGAGAAAACAGTAGTTATTGTGTCATAACTGTAATAGTTAGACATATGGTATCGTGGACTTATTTGCAGATATTGATGTCTTCTATAAAACTGTAGCACATCACTTTGCTCTATTGTCAATAATTACCGCAGCATATGCGATAGAAGGATTTTTTTTAAAACCCTGAGTTATTCTCAAGTTTTCATACGGACCCCTTACGTTTTTCCAAGCCCAGTAGTTAGGCAGTAATAGGTTACAAATATATTGATGAAATAAATTGTTTGTATCGCTTCGCCTCGCTTATAATACCGTACGTCCTTAATACTATGCGACATAACACCCTCTATAACGTTACTATAGTAATACTGCGCTAAGTAAAAACGTGGGCATTGAGCATTTTTTAATGTAGTTATAAAATAAGTATATTTTTAAGACGATAACTGCTGTCTGTGTAAAAGGCATTTTTATCAAATTTTCCAATTTAATTTTACTGCATAATAAAAATAAATATATTTCGGAAAATATTATATATCTATATGGATGAAATTGTAACGTCCATATACACCGAATTGTTTCTATGTCTGTATGTCATCTTATTAAATATAATTTAGTTACCTTATAATTTAATGATTCATTTCTAGTATCTAGGTAGCTGTATAGAAATGTAATTTGTAAAACATCCTCCGATTATAAGGTAATCGTGAGTACCCTTTACGCTAAACGACGTGATGGCTGTAAAGAGATTGACCATTATTTCGTTTTTTTGTGGTTTTTATTTTCTCTTTTATAAACAGTGTGAAATATTTTTGTTGTGTCTGTATCGGGAGAAGTTGATCAAATAAAAACATATTTTTTTACGAAATATGACATTCGGTCATTATTTAATAATAATAGTAGCATTAAGGAATGATTATCTGATTATTTCAAGCTTATACTAGAGTTAATTGTTGATATTTAAAAGTCTAACGTGTTTATTTTTACCATAGATTATAACAATGATAGGATGGTTTCCCACGGAGTTTGATTTTCCGGAAAAATCCTCAACGTCGCACTGTGGGAAGAGAGCATTAGTATGCGTGAGTCTGCAAAGGTTATAAAGTATATATATGGTTGTCTTACTCTATCCATCTCGAAAATGAAAATTATTTTTATATTGTTTGTCGGCAACCTTTTTTTACACGAGGGCCTCACACATGTTATAGGGATATTAGTGCGGCTAGGATCGGATAGGATTACAGACATGGATCATAAGTCTGTGGAAAGGATAGCGCTTAATGAGAAGTGATATGTATAAGACCGTGGGAAACCGTCTTTACATATATAGCAGTACTTATTCTTCGATCAAAAATATACCAGATGACGTCCCCAACACAAAACTTCTGCATGAATATGCAGTTCATCTTCGTTGAATTACCAACGAACTACGAAGAACCTAATTGCACCAATTGTACCTTGTTGGTTTTAATAAATAAATTGAATATACATTGCGGCATTATGGAACGCTTACTTGTTGGGTGTTTGGAACGAACTAAACAAAACACCAGCCCACATTTCAAGTGAGCTGGTATGTGTCGAGACACATTTGTGTCGCTGACCGACATCTGGTTAATATATGGATCACAATAATCGCATGAGAATTTCTCGTACAAATACATTTAAGTACTTAGAAAGTTTACATACTTTTTACATACATTAAAAATATGTATTTTTTGTTTCTTTATTAGTACTTAAATATTTATAATACTGTTTGTGATAAATAATAGATTTGTATTAACCTAAAGGCATTTAAAATAGAGATCTTTTAACTAAAAATTCCATTTGTGGCCATATTTTCTTAGTCAGGTAGTTAAGTCAAAAATATAACATGAGAGTCAAAGAAATCTGAGCATTAATGATATTTTATAATATTGATAATATCGTTATTTTTTACTTTTATAACAAATATAACCATGATATATGCTGTGCATTTACGAAGAAAATATATATTTTACATGTTTCATAGCTTTTATATAATTTTTATTTTTCTATAAATACTACTCACCAAAGACATTAATAGTACTTACTAATTTATGATGGATGTAAAAAAATAAATACATATTTGAAAGTCAATATATGGTTTTATTGAAGCTATCACAGCCCGGCGGCTTGTTCCGGTTGTAGACGATCGAATAAGTTAAGCGACAGTGGGCGCGGTCAGTAGAAAGATGGGTGACCGCTAGTGGACATGAACGCTTTCGTGCTTTACAATGCACGTAAAGCCGTCAGTCCCGGTTGTTGTCGATAGATAGCAATCGTTGAACCATGTCGGAGGCCTTGTGCGGCATAAAAACTTCCGACAATTGAGTTGGCCACTAACCCCTCCAATCAACATTGGAGCAGCATGGTGGACTATGACCTAGGCCTCCTCAGTATGAGGAGACCCGTGCTCAGTAGTGTTCCCTCGATGGGTGGAAGTCACATGGTTTTATTTTAATAGATTTTTTTTATAGGATAGGTAGGCAAAT
The DNA here is from genome assembly GCA_018249125.1 of Asbolis capucinus. Classification (NCBI taxonomy): domain Eukaryota; kingdom Metazoa; phylum Arthropoda; class Insecta; order Lepidoptera; family Hesperiidae; genus Asbolis; species Asbolis capucinus. The sequence continues at coordinate 24,774 of DWJZ01000602.1, forward strand.
GACGATGAGGCAACTCATGGTAAGTGTTCACCGTTGCCCGTGGACATTATCAACACCAGACTGGGGTGTCACTAACGCGTTACCAGGAATGAAGTAACAAGCCCGAGCAGACATCGAGCAGTTGACTTCTGTACGCCTTCTACGACACCCTGGTAGGCCAGCATGGGATTGGGCTTGTATTCTAAGTCATTCTAATACGGCTGAGGAAGTATAAAGAAAATACATTCATCATTTATTATTATTATTTTACACAGTTTCTTAAAACAAATGCTTCACTATAACACAAAAGCAGTGTTAAAATGTTGACGTGTTTGTATACCTGTGGTTCTCAACCGGTAGTACGCGGACTACTGGTACTGGGAGGCTACCCGAAAAATAGATCAAAATTTATTAATTTAAAATTTTACTCACATTTACAATTTTAATTAAACTTACTCTATATTACTTACATTCAAACAGTTCGTGGTGAATGTGAGACAGACACTAAAAGGTTAAGAAACACTGCTTTAAACGCTCGAATTGAACACAGCACTATCGCTAGCACAGATAGTCTATCTCACTCTGACAAGTCTCGCTATATACGCTGGACCGTAGTTCGCGTCAACGTGCGGCAACACTAGCTGGCCGTACCTGGGCCGCGCGTCCCCCGCACACAGCTCCAGAGTGCTACTGAGCGCGTTCAGAGGGACAGATAGATCCCTGGAGTGGTAGAAAGGAAAATTAGGAGGTAATACACCTAACTTATTACCGTTCATGACAAATCAGTCGCATTTTAAAATCTAATAAAAATATTTTATACAAAAATCATTTTTTATGAAATTGCTATCCTAATAAGTCCCTACCAAATACAAAAATACCAGGCAAGTTGATATATTTAATAAGTAATCACTCTCTCGTGTGTACTTTAAAACTAGTAAGTTACTATAACAAAATAATGATGTTTTAATAAGTTTTAAGTTTAGTTTAGTTTTGAGAAATGATAACAGATGCTTTATTTTTCCGTTTAAAGGAAAAAAATATTCTTGGCTTTGACATAGAAAATATAAATATATATAGAAAACAACAAGGGCGTCATACCGATGAGTTACTCTAAAAAGTTACGTCCTTACTGTTTTCGATCGATGAAATGTATTTGTGTTGAGGTCATGGGTAGGTATGGGTGTCTAGACTCCAGCACCCCTAGACAAATATCTCATCACGCCCAACTCTAATCAAACATGTATGGAATGACGTTTCTTGCGGGAAAACAGGCGCCATACTTTTCTGCACCAAATGTCATTCCGATACGTTTTTGAACGAACGTTTGGCGTGACAGAAAAGATATTTGTGAGACAAAGCCTAGGGAAACCTAAAGTATGTATGTATGTGTACGGGTATGTATGTGTACGGATTAATTAAGAAAATCTTACTTGACAGTAGCAACAACAGCATGATTCTCGAAGGCAGTTTTTAGAGCCATGTGGACTACACCGTCGTTCTGTATGGGGCTGAGCGAGCACGTTGAATAAACCACGGCCCCGCCCACTTTTACCAACCTCAACGCGTTTCTGTACACATAATACAAAATACATTAGTCTGTGGCGTAGCTAGGTAACCTAATGCCCTGAAAAAAAAAACTAGGACCCAAAAAAATTATTTTAGTTTTATCAATACAAGTCAAAATATAAAATAGATTATCCTACCAAAATATTATAAATGCGAAAATTTGTGAGGAAGAATAGATAGAGATCTGTTACTCCTTGACGCAAAAAGTACTGAACGGATTTTAATCAAATATGGTACAAAGTTAGATTATAGTATGGAATAACACATAACCTACTTCTTATCAACACACCATTCGAGCGAAGCCACGGGCAAAAACTAATAAGAAATAAATAAAAGACGATCGAAAAAGCAATCAAATCGAACTTCAAAAAAAATTTTTTTTACAGAAATAAAATATATTACATAAAGAAGAAGTGTACAAACACTTCAGACTTTTCAAAAATTTTCAAAACCAATCTTATATATTTTTTCTTTAACATAGAGCTCCGTCGAATATCAACAATATTTTTCTGCAATAGAATTACATAATATCTGTTTATTTTCTGCATTCTAAATTAGCAAATTCATGTCTTTGACGGCAAAACAAGCAATCATATTTATAACTCACACGAGCAACTGCGCCTGTAGCTCTGGTATCCGGAGTCGTTCCCGGATGCGATCGGGCCGGAACATGTTGTTCTCGTCCTCTGTCACAGAGTGTCTGTCCGTAGTGCACGGCACATCCACTAACACCTGGAAGCATCCTTCCAGATTATTCCAGAGCCTCCCTCCTTTTTTTACTCGCAGGGAAAATACGTTTACGTATGCCCCGTGGCCTTGCCTTGTCACGGGGGTATGTAGTACTCCGCGGGATGAGCGTTGCTTACTGCACCACGCTTACCCACTTAAAACCCCTCCGCGGTTCCGACTTCCAGACACAGCGCAGCAAGTAGAGGAGATATCTGCTGAGCCTTACGTCATTCCAAGCTTTTATTTAACTTGCCGTGTATGTTTGTATATTAGTATGTTAGTATATTTGTTTGTTACGAGTCAAATCTTGCGAGAATAATTAGATCCACTTCTTACATTACGGACCTATTTTTTGTCTAAAGTGTCCGTCCTAATGACAATGCATTTTTATGATAAACATGACCTGATACTACGTTCAAGATTAGCTCCAGAGAAGGGAACTCCTCAGCAGTTGACACAGTACAGTTATGAAATTTTGTATATTTATTTGTATTAGGAGTCTATAATAAAAGCTTGTGTTTTTAAATATTTTAATGAAACTTCTTTTATTTTAAAGTTAAGAAATATTAAATATTTATGCAGTGTAAAGAGTAACTGTAGGATATGATTACATTTCGTTACCTTATCAAATCCCAGGTCATCAGTGAAGACTCTGCCGTCGACATGTTTCATAAGCACCCGCTCGCGCCAATTGTTGCTGCTCTCGAAGTCTATCAGATAATCACGGAATATTCTGCCCATTCTATAAAAAAAGTCAAAGTAACCATAGACCCAGAAACCTTCCTGCAGTGTGATATAAACGTTATGTTTATTTATGTACATAAATACACACACTTCAATATATAGCCCTTTTTTTCTTCCATACAAATTTTATAACCTAAAAAGTGGATAACAATGTCACAGTTTTGTTATAAAACTGTCTCATAATATGTTTAACACAGTAATATCTTGGTCTGTAACAAATAACGTAAACACTAACTTTTAAAATATTGTTTTGATACAAAAATTGTTTACAAGATTTGTACGGATGAGATGAACAACTTATCCTTGTAATAAGTAAGTGCTGAGCAGACCGGTCACCTCATAGTAACGAATCACAGCCACCCGTGGACATACCACCAGACTAGCCCAGCCAGGAATGAACTAATAGACCCGCATATGTATGGAAGATAAAGATGGGAAGCAGTACATTGCTGAGGTAATTGGAATTAATCATGACATTAACTGACCCTCATATGAGCATCATACGCCTTCAGAAATGGTAACAGAAGAATGGGGCGGAGGATGACTGAACGACTGGGAGAAAAAGAGAAGGACTGGTTCCCAAGCCCTCAGCTAGAACACGGCGAATCGTTTGGCAGCTGATTCAAGCAAGACGGTCGTAGCCAAACGGGCTTCACAAAAACCGATGTCCCGCCACTGAACAGCTGACTTTTGTTGCCTCTTACTATACCCTGGTCTCCCAGCAGGGGGTTGGGGTTTATATTCTAAGCTGCCCCAATTCAGCATGAATGGATCTATGTACCTATTCCACCTCGACACAGAAGAGTCATTGCACACGATGACATCGGGCAGCATGGTCTGCAGCGCCACCAGTGCCTTGCCCCCCGGCGCCGCGCACAGGTCCAGCACGCGGTCGCCACCGGACAGACACAAAGACAATACTGCTAACACACTCGCGCAGTCCAGCGGGTAGTAGTTGAATACGCCTGGGGTTTAATAAACCTATTAATATTACAAATACTAAAGTTTGTCAGGATGAATGGATGTATGTTTGTTACTCCTTCATGCAAAAACTACTGAATCGACCTGGATAAAATTTAGCAAAGACATAGAAAATAACACAGGCTATTTTTTATCATCGTAGCATCGGACGAAGCCGCGGGAAGGCACTAGTACAATATATGTATATGGTTGCAAATTTAAGACCTCTTATGAGACACTTGTCAAAATCCCTTTTTTACACAAAACCTTTCTAGATTATGATGCAATATCGAATGGACGAAATGTCATATCTGCGTTGCAAGATTTTGTGTTTATGCCGTTAACATAGGGCGTCGTTAACATACGGAGTAATATGCCGATATTCGCTGCTATTTAATGCTTTGTATGTGCCAAAACAAAATAACAAGTCGTCCAATTGGATGGATTGAAAAGGAGAATGATAAGATAGGTTAGTTAGGTCTCTGTATCACTCCAAAGGGGAACCCCCCGAAATGAGGTCCCATCAACATCTGCAACACAGTCATTGAATACAGAACAAATTGTATGGTATTGACCATTGAAATTGAAACAATTGTACAAGATGTCATTTTGCCTTCAGTATATCACATAATCACATCACATATAACATGATCAGTTCCTTCCTGGCACATCACGCGTTAGTAACACGGCAGCAATGTGTTGCTAATGTCCATGAGTGGGGATGATCACTTACCACCAGATGGACAGTCCACTACTTTGGCTGATTATAACTTAAAAGACACTGAACTGTATCCTACAATGGGACAGTCTTAAGTTTCATTAATTTTGAGCTATAACTCACCAGTATTACTTCGTTTAGGTTCAGGGAATGTTGTACAATCACTCTCTTTTTCATATGTCATAACTTTCAGATGTTCAGGGAAGCTAAATTCAGTTTCTGGCTCTATAACTAAGGGGAAGTCCTTGCCACCTGAAATTGGAAGAATTTTGTATTTTTATGTAAAATGACAGAGAATGTATTAATAACCTATTTATTATATTACAGGACCAAATTTTTCAATGACTCCAATAAAAAATGCCTTTTATGGCCATTTCATCATTACAAACCCACAAATGGGCTTGGATTTCTACACACAATATGTGGAATCCATGCCATAGTTCACAATGCTTGCCAAGTATGGATTGGTGGACTTCACGCATCTTCGAGAACTTTATGGAGAATTTGCATTCCTCACAATGTTTTCCTTCAATGTCAAAGGCCATTTTAAATTAGACAAATCTGTATAAGTTTTAGACTAAGTTAGGCTAGAATGGTAAAATAAAAAACAGCTAACTGCCTAATTCTAACAACTGTGTACATAACTACTATTCATCATGGCATTACTACATAATGTAGGAATTTACCATAAAAAGTGAGCTTACATTGATCTTTTATTATTTGCACTTAAAAA
>DWJZ01000603.1:0-30199 GCA_018249125.1 Asbolis capucinus
TCGAGCACAGCCGCAGAGTTGCCAGCCTCTCCGTGTTTATATGGCATTATTTTTATAGGGTATATTTTGGATAATGTGCGCAGGAATTACACGATTTAATTCTCCTCACCCCCTATCTGAATATGAAATCTCAGAAAACATTTTTTTATGCTACAAGATGGCAAACGAGCAGGCGGCTCCAGGTCGGGCGACAGAAGAAGAATGGGGGAAAATACAGACAGAGGATGACTTATGAACGAAGAGAAGGAAGAGGAGAAATTGAACAGTATTATTACCTTGGGAAGTACTAGGCGTGGCAATAAACTGCATCGGTTGTTGAACGTACTGAGTCGTCGGTTTCTCTGCCAAGTGGAAATTGTATCATCACATTAGGTGCGTAACATTATCATAATATTTTTTTTTATACAAATCAAAACCTTAACATACATATGTACATACACTTCTTATTTCCGAACTAATTTCTATATAAAACGAAAAAGTATAAAAAATCAGATGTAGTTTGTGCCATTTTCTAAACTAAATCATAGCATTTATTATTGATATATTTATGTTATTCTACTACTAAAAGCTACACTTAAAATAAAAAATGAATTTGATGGATTTCAATACATGAAATATATTTCAGAGAAACGATTACTGGATTTTCATAATAGATTCCTTAACATTTTTTTTTATTGTCTGTCTGTGCCTTATGACCACTAATGTATAAAACAAACCGATTTATTGAGGTTTGAGATTTGAGACAGGCCGGTTGGTCCAGTGGTTAGTGAATCTGACTACTATACCGGAGGTCGTAGATTTTATTCCCACCCAGGTCAAACTTTTCTGTGCTGAGCTGGAATGTTTGTTTTGTGTGTCTGCGTGTGTAATAGAAATATCTATTTAGGTATGTATTTAAAATTATATATGTATGTTTATCAGTTATCTGATCACCATAGTACAAGCTAACGCTTAATTTGGGGTCAGATGGCCGTGTGTGAGTTGTCCAAAGATATTTATTTATTTTACTGTTATATTGTAGTAATTAACAATTACTACTTATTTTAATTTTAATTTATTTAACATTGACATTAGCTACAATAAAATAATTACCTTGTAATATAAGTTGGCCGGCTTGTGAAGCGATTATATTCTGGACATCCATCGGTTGAACTTGAAGCATTGGTTGTTGCATCTAAATTAAATAGATTAAAATAAGATAATCTTATATTTGAAAACCAACAATTTATTTATTTCATCGCAATGCATAAATGTCCCACAGCTAGGCTGTCTCCTGTCACAATGTGAAAGTAACAGGTCATAGACACTACGCTGGCCAAGTATTTTTCGCAGGTTTTACATACCTTGACCACTTCATGGGGAATGCAGGAGTGCAGGTTTCTTCACGATATTTTCCTTCACTGACACATATGATAATGATTGTCTAATACGCACCTAATTTTAAAATATAGAAGTGCGTACAAAATCAAACAACAAAACGCACCTATGACCCAAGAACAAATACGTATCTATCACAAAAACCTGTACCTGGGAAATCAAACCCAGAATCGAGGATTAGAAAATCATTATTGCTCGATTACCTGTAGCGCAGACAATGTGGGCTGCTGTACTTGCATCGTGGGCTGTTGCACTTGTAAAGTAGGTTGTTGTACCTGGATAAATAATAAAACTTGATATGTAAGGAACGACTAATAAAATACATTATATCGAATACATATTACTACATATATTATTCTGCTGATTACACACATACATATCTCTCCCTCACATATATCGAAACCTTGAGATAGAAAAGCCGTATAAACCATTTTTACGAAATGAGTTATGAAATCTTATTAAAAATTTTAGGTCTATTGATTGGTCTGTCTGACGCTTTCAAATTAAAAACATGGTTTATACGGCCCAGATCGCTTCATCCCTAAACATTTATTTTGTAAGAACCAAAAAAATATATATTTAACAACGTCTTACACTAGTTACGATTTAATAAAATGTAACCAATCAAATAAATATGGGTTGTAAAAATATTTTTTTTTAAAAAGCCTCGTGAATCCACGCTAACTTTTAAACAAAAGTACTAGCAATAAGGTTTTCCATTGCAAAGAGCATAAAAAAATACTCTAACTCATTTCATCTCTCACTAATAGGGTCAATACAACCATGAGAATGAAAAAAAAAAAATTTTGCTTTTTGCTCGTTTTGTAAAGTAGGGTTTTTGGCTTTATTACCTTTGTACCCCAAGGTCACTTCATAGATCATTTAACAAATCATAGTAAAGAAATAACGTTTACGCTAAGTTTATTTGACATTAATACATGCTGCGTGCTAATATAATACAAAAAAATACCTGTAAAATGGGCTCTTGTATAATAACAGGGGCGTCAGCAGTCCCGGCCACTAACAACGGTTGTTGTAAAATCTCTATCGACTCTTGCTTCGCTGGTAGCTGTCAAGCAAGCAGATGAGCATTCCGGCTTACATTAAAACGAACTACAACATAGCGTTTTAGGAACATAACATACAGAGCGGAGGTGGGTCGGTTCAATCGGTTGTGAGCCTTGTGGGTCGGTTGCGGGTCTAGTACGGGTCAGTTCCGGGTCTGATGCAGGTCAGGTGAAGGTAATAGTGGCGTTAACAAAAAATAGAATTGTTTTTGGGATATACCATTTAGCATCCGAACCCAGATTTCTTCTCTTCACTCTGTACGTTTTGCACTTTTTTCACGACTTTTTTAATACTAAGCATCAATGCAACTATTTACATCCAAAGAGGATTCTATTAACCTCAAATCGTTCCTCTTCGAATCGTCATTGAGGAAAAATAAATAACTATAAATTACCCTTCAATTATGCTAGCTAATAAATAAATATATTAATGAGCATAAACTAAAAATAATATAACTTAACATGGAACCATGCTGGTCATCCCAGTATAAATTGTAATAAACAGCACAAAAAGGAGACATTGAAGACATGAAAGAAAAAAAACAAATTCATAAAATAATACAAAACATTTGACTACCATAATAACGTAGAATTACTCTATAACATCTCCATAAGCCCTACTTCGCTTCTACTACCCTTACAACCTACTACCCTTAACTACCTACTACCGCTGCTACAAGCAGATTTAGCTTTCTTTTTATCCATACATAAAATATTCATAAAAAATATAGAAGCGGCAAGTAAAATACCTCTTACCCAAGGTTATTTCTAACATCAAAAACACAAAGATATAGTAGTACTTTATAAAAATAATATCTGAAATATAAATAATACTTAAGATTCTTTTACACATTACAAAATGGCGTCAAACAGCATACATATATTTTTTTAATTATAACTTTATATTATACTCTGGACGATGTCAATCTAGCGACCATACAAATTCTAATCTGTTTATACTAAGCAAATAGAAGTTATAGTTAAATTAAGCAACATACATACATTAACCCTCAAATGTTATTACCACACTCGTCGTTGATGGTTCCTAGAATCGATCTTTAGTATATAAAATCTGTACAAGTGAGTTAGTAACCATGAAAAATTCTGAGAGTGGAAATTATATTGGGCAGTCGTGTAATGGAAAGGCTCGGCATAATAATAAAAATAAAAGCATTCGCAATGCCCGCAATTAGTATAAAAAAATATACATATATTATGTACAGAAACTAAAAATACCTCTAAATACATATATGATATTAACATGCTGTAAAAAATATAGAGTTAGTAATTATCTATAAAAACCTTGGTGCGTATTGTTCCAGTGATAACTAGCCCTCGAGGAGCCCTCTATAAATCCAGTAACGGTAGACATGGAAGGCAATGTTAATTATATTATTATACAATTAATTATAATTCATAACTTCATGTTATTTATAGAAATTATATTAGTGTTGTTAATTAAGAGTCGCTACAATCATTCATTGATGATAAAGCTGGTACAGTATAAACTCGATTATCCGGCTCTCGGTTATATGGATTATCCGGACAACCAAACCTGATCAAAAAAGTTTTCAAGTTAAATGCATGCACAGACATGTTGCTATTTCCAACGCGTCTTGTTAATGTTATAGTTCATGTATTTTTGTTATTATTATAATAAAATATCATCGTGTCATATTTTCTTACCAAATCATCTTCATCTTCTAAAGCTGAAGCCGCTAACGCCGCGTACAGATTCGCTGCGGTTTTTGAAACACTCTCATGTGGCATGTTACTCTGTGAAATGTAGATTAAAACAATTAGCTTAAAGAAAAAAGTAAATTTATTTATTCGGAGGAAGTTTTAAAAATGGAAGGAAATCATAACAGACGGTACTTTGATCCAATGATAAAAGATCTGATACCTCGATAATAAACCTCACCTCTCTTTTGTCATCGAACTTGGCTTTCTTATTCGGTGGCTCTGTATACGAGTGGTCAATGACTACCAAATCAGCCTGGTCCTTCTCTACCTTCGGCTGGATCACGCTCGTCTGAATGATCTGACTGGTCGGTTCATTCTTCAACTGAACAATCTGTCCCTGATCGTTTTTGAACTGCAACACTCCTTGCAGCTGATCGCTCTTCAGTTGAATGATCTGTCCTTGGTCGTTCTTTATTTGGATCAGTTGGCCTTGTTCGTTTTTTATTTGGAAGTACGGCGTAGTCTGCGGTACCAGGCCTTGGTCGGGGTTCAATTGGATGATCGAGTTGGCTTCAGGCTTCACCTGAACGATCTGACCAGTCTCAGTGATTTGAATGGTCGGTGCACTCATTTGAGGGGTCATTTGAACCACTTGGACTGGTGGGTTTGACTTCTTCTCCAGTAGATCCGCTAGCATTTTGTTCTGGGCTGTTTTCTGTAGAACAAATGAAAAAACATACATACAATACTAATAAAAACAGAGTACTGAGCTTACTCAGCATTCATTTAGATTTTTTGATGCATATTGTAAAAACAACTTACAAGAATCGCTTGTTCATCTAACTGTATTTGAACTGGGTCTTCTTTAACTGAAAGAACTATAAAGGAAAATAGTATTATTAATAGCCCAATAAATAGATTATCACAAAATTATTAATATAATTGTACAGTGTAACTAGAAAATATTCAATTGGATGATAGTATCTAAGAAAACAATAACGAGTATTATTACTACATTATTAACGAAGTTACTTATATTATACTGGATTAATTTTATGAGAATATGAGAGTAAAAATGAGGACAACATTTTATTTACATGTAATATGAACTATTTGTTAAATAAAAGTCTTACCTGGTACTTCTTCCGTCGTATTTAAACAGACCTAAACAAAAAAATATATTTTAATTTAACATTTAATTTTTACATATGATGCAATTACACAGTGAAATCCTCAACTACAAGTACTATTTTTTTCAAAATTGTTCTATTGTTATTTTAAATTTTTTATGGTCTTTAATCTTTATCTTTAATGGCCACTAGAAAAAAAATCCTAATTTTTTATAAAAAGTAAGTACAGTAATAATAAAAAATATTGCGAAATATGAAGCAGATATTAATATCATAAGTCTGATTAATGTTTCTGCACACGTATTTGACTAACCACTCTCTTAAAATTACATCGTCATTTATTATGAAATTCTTTAAACTCTACGTGTGTAAACATCACCCACTTTGTCTTGCGCCGGGGTATTGCTGGCCACGCCTCCTGGTGTTATCGTAGTACATTTGATCAACGACTCTGGATCCAACTCCATTCCCTTCGAAAGTAAAAGTCACTACTATAAGTATAGAAGTTAAGCACCACCTGTATTCTATTCTCAGAACTTTTTGAATCTAGTGACCTTGGCTAGTTGTTCTATATCAATAAAAAAACATAACATTAATTTAACAATTTTCAAATATCCCATAACATTATCGCTTTAATATTTTTACCAAGACAGGTCTTATAAGAAAAAATTGGAAGGGCCAAAAGAAACATTTTAGATCTATTTATTGCACACAAAACAAAATACTACAAATAAAAAATTGTTTACAAATCAATAATAAAATAATATGATTATATTCTCGTATCTCGTTACCTGGTTGGATTGAAATATAACAGTTCCTGGTGTTGAGGGGCCAACAACGCGTTGTTGACTTTGCTGTCTCTGTGCAACCTGTTCCACATAAATCAGTTGATAAAATATAAAAATACTCCGAGGTTTTCAAACGAGCCATTATACGTAAGAACCCAGTATCTATGATTTATCAACGACCGTTTTTAATACTATATCCATCCAAAATCTCTGGATACATAAGTAATGAAATAACAACTTCATAAGTGTCGCTTTTGATTTTTATATTTAAAAGTCAGTCATTATATAGAGTGCAATACGATAAAACTAAATACTTTTAAATTTCAATAATAATTCAAAATCAATTTATAAGTTTACACTCAGAGTTTACCTGCTAAACGAAAGGCCTCGGATTCAATACCTGACCATTTTAAATCATTTATTTCATACATGTGCTGAATCTAAATATAAAAAATAAACCCAAATGAAATTTATTAATTTCGCAATGCAATTATGATTTGATGACCAAAAAAAACAACGTGGAAAAAAAGTAAAAAAGAAATGCATGCTCACAACAAAAGCTATTCCAATGCATGCCAATTCAAAAAAAAACTCCTGTTAGTTTTTTTATCTTCTATACTGCCCATGCTATTCTAATATAAAATAACTACTCAAATGAACTACCTTATTACATTTCCAACATGCAAAATTGTTCTGTTTATTTTTTATAATTAAAGGTTTTTTGTGTTATTTCCTAAAGATAATAAATTTTGTATTACCATCTCCTTTCACTTTTCATTTCAGAACCACTACTAATTCTATAGAAGAAAAAAAAAACATAAAACAAATAAAAACACACAGTCTAAAATAGATTTTAACGTTGTATATTCAATAAAATAGCTTCTATAAATAAAATTATCAGTTTTGGCTAACTCGTCTTAGAGCCTTGAATACTTTTTATATCTATTTTTCAATGAATAGTCGCATTTTAAAAACTTCGTATTGCACTTCGTAATCAATACACTAAATTTTATCGTACCGGATATGGGCCCTGTGGCGCAACGGATAACGCGTCTGACTACGGATCAGAAGATTCCAGGTTCGAATCCTGGCAGGGTCGCAAATAAATTTCCGTTTTTTTTTTCTTTTTTTTTGTTATTATAATGACTTATTTACGTTATATTAACTAGAAATTTCTGGTTAAAAACTATCACATATTTTTTCTTTTGTTCGTTGGTGGGTGGCTGGGCATCAAAAAAACTTGTTATCCAACTGACATGACGTGTTGAGAAGTTTCTTATGAAGGAAATTCAAAATAATTATGTAATACTCAAATAAGGAACAGCGAATGCCATATTAAGAGATTAACTGAATATTTAAAGAGCATTTCGGCCGATATGTAAGTCAGTACCGAATGTAGCACCAAACATAAAAAAAATTATACAGTAAAATAAATAAAAATATAGGTGTTTTCACTTCACTTCAACTTACAACGAGTCGTGTAATGAAAATTGATAGTAAAAAAAAAGTTGGGAAATTGAACCCTAAATATATGTAAGTGGAAAAATCATTTTGATGGTCATTTTTTTTGTATAAATAAATTTAATTATATGGATTAAAATAGTCATTAAAATTAATAAAATAAATACATTACAGAAAAATGCGGTTATACATATAAAGTAATTACGAATCCTATTAAAAAACAAATTATGAAATATCATCAAAATAATCTTTATCATCCAGTTCAACAACCATAGGTTTTTTTTACTAGGTTAATGCTTGACTACAAACCCACTTGCTATTAAGTGGCGATGTAGTCTTAGATGACAAAGTGCATTAACTTATATACTTAATGCTGTTAACTTAAAAAAACACCACTTCAACTTTCATTAAACAGATTCTAATTTGAAATTACGCATAAAAAAGCCTGTAATGTAACCGTTATAACCTCAAAGGTGCTCTGAATTAAGATTCCGTAGGCCGCGGCCAATGACAATATAACTTTAAAGCGGAGGTCTCAGTGTATAATATAATGCCGGTTGGTCTAATATTGTGCCAGAAACTACTAAGGCATCCAGATCAGACATCCCAAAAACGGTAGCGTCAAGATATTGTCACTATTCGCTACCGTTCAAAATCGCATTTTAATTATAATTCGAACTACTCGACAAAACACCTACAATCATCAACAACAACTACACCGTAAAATCTATCCTACGAAACTATAGGCGATGTTCATACAGTTAGTATTGTTAGTATGCACTTACTTGCGTCGGTTGGGGGGCGGGGCTTACTTTGTGCGCTAGGAGGTGTTTTATTAGCGTTGTGTTTGAGGGGCTCGGCTCCAGGGCTTGAGACAAGTGGGGGTGAGACACTGGGGGCTGTTGGGCTGGGGGCTGGAACAAATGGCATTTAAATATATACTAAACAACGCTCTTTTGTTTATTTGCGCTTTATAGACTCTGAAATGGTACGAGATAGAGCACCGATGACGTCTTTAGTAACGAAAATAAGGATAATTTAAAATATTCAGATTATTTTTACTTTATTTCTATTTTATTTTTCATTTTGACATACATATGTATGTGACATATTTCGTATAGTGGCAAGTGTGACAAATATTAACATCAGTATTTTACATACTCCAAAAGCACTAGCACTAACACTAGAAATTGCTCTCGCTTCACTTCGGAAGAAGAGTTGTCCAGTGGTTTCAGAGTTGTCATACTTATTTTAACCTATCATACCTCAGGACAAAGCATATTTCTGGAATAATAAGTAACCTATAACCATTGTCCGTACATAAGCTACAAACTAGCTCAATTTGATCTTAATTGGTCCATTGTTATGGAGTTGCCATATCAATTTTAACCTGTTATCCTGAGGGAACTTAAGTCATTTCCTGGGATAAAACATATCGTATAACCATTCACGGGTTTTAAACTACGACTATGCCAAGTTTCATCTAAATCTGTCCAGTGTTTTGCATGAAGCTCGAACACAGACACGACAGACAGACAATAAAACCAAAAATAAATGTTTTGGGCTCTATATTAATAACAAAATCTCCCCGCAATATTTAATGTACAGAATCGACCCCATGACAGTTTTATTATTACTATAGATTTCAATCCTTATCATTGGATAAGTTGAGCACGAATTCAAGTTAAAAACAATATAAGGCAACTTACCTGTGGCGGAGTGACCACAACTGGCTTGGCTTCAGAGACAGGCGGTTTATTGGTAAGCTGCGCCTTCAAAATAGGCGACGATGGTCCTGAAAACAATATTTTAACATTTAATTCGTTTTAAAAAAATTAAAACAAAAATTTGTGACATTACAATGTACCAAAAAAAAATTGTCAAATTGTCAGTGTTAAAGCGAGATATGTGTTATGAAATTTCTCAAAACATAAATTACCTCCATTCTTAACAACTCTTAGTTAACAACTACGCGAAACAGAAATTCAAATTATTTCTTTCGTATTAGGACTCCAAGCACATAGAATAAGCCATAAAAGTTCTAAAATAACCTCAAAAAACCAAATCATAGGGTTGCAGCGTTGGGATATCAGCAGCAGCTGTTGACCAAATTAGTATGCAGTATACAATTTATAAATTAATGTCCACCAGACAACAAAATATATGTATATTTGGAACCAATGTAACTCAAAAATTAAGTAAGATGTAATCCCGATGTATGAGCCAAATATATTCAATCACAATAAAGTCAATTTTTCTGAGTAAGCCTTTGGTGAGCGTGGACGAAGTTATCTTCTTACTATCATATGACTTGTCTGCTCATTTGTGGGCTATATCTTTCCTGTCTTTCTTTTCTTTCATATCTGTATAATATCAACTCACCGACAGGAGGATTGTTTCTATTCTGTATATTCCTCGCACGTATACCGATATACGCTTGCTGTGTCTCACCGGTAGATGTCGTCACATTGTTAGGGCCAACTGTACCACCGAATACAGTTCTGAAACCATTTACATATATGTTTTACAAGTAACAAATTAGTTTGTAATTTTATTATTTTATAAATTTTATTGGATGTAATTGCAATTTTAACCAAACGTTATTTACTAACATAAATTTAATTTTTAATTCATTAATGAATCAGAAAAAGTTCAATATTAACATCTAATATTTTTACAAGCTTTTATTTAACTTGCAGTATGTTTGTATGTAGTATGTTACAGGTCAAATCTTGCAAGCTTAATTAGGCCCACTTCTTCTTACACTATGGAGCTGGAATTTTGCACAGTGCTTCAGTTCCAATGACAATGCATTTTAAAAAAAAGCATGACTTTATACTACATTCTGGATACTATGTTACCAGAGAATCCACTGCGGTTAGCAATACCGTTATGAAATTTTTTGTTACTTTGTATTAGGGACCTGTAATTAAAGCTTGTGTTTTAAATATTTTACTAAGCTTTATTTTAATTTCTAATGTTCCGTGACGCTATGACTACTCCGAAATAACAGAGACAATGGAAATAAACAATCTAAATTTGGAACAGAGAGAAGAATTTGTTATGTCGTAAAAAAGACCTACACATATGTATAAGAAGTTCGTAAAGTTTATTCTCGCGACTGTGTCAGTATTTACAATATTAGCACCTCTACAGTATATACATACCTCACTAATCTAGGGAAGTGCGCGGGCGCGATGACTCCCTTCCGTCCGAGCTTGCTGCAGCAGGCCAGGTACTGCCGGTACACGTCGGCCGCGTCGCACGCGCTGTTGTCGCTCGCCGGCAGCGGCTCGTACGACGACCGCAGCCACGCTTGGGCGAAGTGCTCGTTCTCCTATAATATGCCGCTCTTTTAATTAAAACATGGTTATTTGAATAGAGGTGTTAAGAGATATTTGATCTATTGTGACCATAAAAGATAGTTATATACCGTTATATAATACTTATAGTCCATATTGGAGTACGCTATTTTAGGGGGGGTAGTACAGCCCTTTGATTTTCCATAACACTTAATAAAATGTACAACTAACCAAAATTAATAACCGTAATATAATAAACAATTAAGTCATGTCAATGATGTGTATGCGTGCACGCACGCTGAAGTTCATGCTCGTGTGCATTACTACCTGTATAAGCGTGAGCTTGTGTGTATGAATATACTTGAGCATGTACACGTTCGTATTAATTAATGTATGTTTATATTATAGCTGGACGCCGCGATTTTGTCGCCGAATATTGAACGACTAATTCCAATCACATACAATTTTTTCTTTCTTTCTTTAGTTTATTAATTTTCTAAAGAACAAATTTGGATTTTCCTCTATACTACGTAATACCTGATGAAACTGAATATTATCTGTCAGTCAGCTAGAGTTACAAATAAAAAAAAAGTCAAAGGTCTTTTATATGAACATTTTCCGAAAGTAAAACTAAATTACTTCAACAAATCCCTGCTGTAAGTAGTCCTATAAAGGACAAAAACCGTAAAAGTCCATACCTGTACAGTCCTTTGCTGCATATGCGACTGCTGTATGGAGGAAAGCGGGGGCTGCGGGGCAAGGGGCGGGGGGTTTGAGCTGGCGGACGGCTGTGGCGCCGGTTCCGGCTTGGGAGGCTGCGGTTGCGGCTGCGGACCCGTCTGTAAAAAAAAATAAAACAAAAATAGTTTTTTTTTTAAGTTCGTTTTTACAAACACTTTTCAAAAATCAAACGACACCACATATATTGACACTGGTATACCATCGTTACACCTATATTCTATCTATGAATAATCTTCAGGCAATGATAACAGCATCAGCAGCAAATTATATGAATGAATTAACACTTCATGCAATATGTTCTAATGAAACTGAAACATTCAGTTCAAACGCGGAGGTGAAACGTAAATAATGCAATATGATGTCTAGATTCCAAATTGCGACATTGACAAAAATATGGGTATGTTCTATTAAGTAGAACATTAATTTTCTATCTCGAAATACATTGAAATACGTGCAATTTTTTATGAGTTTCTTACAAAGTCATAAGTTCGCTACTATATATTACTGATACATGCCATATCCAAATAATCATACCATAAAAGATGGAGTATGCATACAGGATGGAGACAGAAATCATAGATATAAACATTTCCTGTTTGAATTTCTGTAACAGCTAAAATCACGTATACTCACAGTATGGTGCGCGTGCGTCGATTGCGGCGTGTGCGTTGGTTGCGGTGTTGCCTGCGGCTGCGGCTCGGCCACGCCCGGCCCGCTCACCGTCTCCACCACACGCATTAGAATACATGCGCGTGGACCGTAGCTTTGGGCCTGGGGCAGACCAAAAGGATAACGTAAGGTTTCATTTCATTGGACGCTACATTAAAGATTAGATTTTTTTATAATATACATTTTGGTAGATTATATAGTTTCGATTAAAAAATAAGTAAATTTTAACAGAAAAGAAAAAAATATAATACTGCAAAAAAAAAGTGTAATTCATTATTTAATTGCTTAAAAGTATACCTAAGTAGATGTTGTAGGCCAATAAGTTATCACCACCTCCCCCTTCTTACTAATCCAGGGGGTTCTCACCTCAACAGTAACCAGAGAAACCAGGGTATGTATGAGACCAGGCACCCTGGCCACAGCCTCGCTTGCCCGGTCGCCCAGTGACGTCAGAGCGTACACACACTCCAACGTGCACACCAACACCATTATATCACGTAGCGTTAACAGTGCGCACACATCACTGTACACCTGAGGACATTTTAAGTGAATCTATGAAAATGTTGTTAAAAATATTCTGAATGAAGCGTTCTTAACCCGGCGGCTTGTTTCGGTTGGAAGCGATCGAAAAAGTTGAGCAACAGCGGGCACGGTCGGTAGGAGGATGGGTCAGCACTAGGTGAAAATTCCATAAATGTTTCCGTGCTTCGGAAGGCACGTAAAGCTGTTGGTCCCTGTTGTTATCGTTAGATTTCAATCGTTAAGCCATGTCGCAAACCTTCGGGCGGCATAAAAACTTCCGACACTTGGGTTAGCTACAAACCCCTCCACCAATTCGCAATGAAAAAAACGTGGTGGAGTATGCCTCCTCGAGGCCTCCTCAGGATGAGACCCGTGTTATAGTGAGCCTTAAATTGGTGAAAGCCACTCTGAATTTGGAATCAATTCATAATGGAAAGTTCTGAATCATACTGTTCCTAAAACAAGCCTCAATCAAATAATTGAACTAAAGTGTCTTAAAATATGTTTGGAAGCAAGGCACATGGGTGCTGGTTTTCGTCTTGAATCAAAGTGCATTTCTACAAGAAAAAAAAGACTTTCCAAAAATTTGCATTTGTTTCATTTTGATATAAAACAAAAACTATTTTATTATGTATCCTGTAAATATATCTCAAACAACATCCATACGAACTTCTCTCCATCCTCAAACCCAACCCTTTCAGCAGTCACATCAGTCTTACCTTAGGCTCCAAAGCCTTAGACAAGGCATCCTCATTAGCCTCGTTCTGAGCGAGCTTGTTGAGCAGCTCCAATGCTGCCAACACTCTCGCGCGGTCCGAAGACACTAACGCCGCTTGGATCGTCGACAGCACGTGACGGGTTAGAAGACACGTTGCCGGGTCCTGGTTAAATAAGGGCATAAATGAATGGGAGGGAGTGAGTTAAAGAATGAACGGTCTAATTGAATGAATAAAATAGTGAGTTACCGAACGATTGGATGACTAGTTGAGCGAGGCATTAAATCAGTGAGTGAACATATAGATGGGTAAATGAATTAATCAGTAAGTGAGCGAACGAATGAGTCAAGTGAAAGAATAAGTGGGACAGTGAGTGAGTGAACGAATGAGTTGGTTAAAGGGTAACTGTGTGAGTGAAGGAGTAAATTGAGGTATTACTAGTACCTTTATAATAAGCTCAGTCGAAACGTTTCCCAGGGTATCTAGACCGCACTGGCGAAGCGATCCCACCCAGCAATTCGCACACAGGAGAAGAAATCTGTGGAAATAAGTCATAGTTTAATTACCACATATAGTTAACCATAAAAGTTTTAAAATTAACACATATTTGTTTGTTAATCCTTTATTGTACTAAAATTAGTTACAATGGGCGGATTTCATACCATAAGGCATTGTCTACCAATCAACCCAAGTGATGATGAAAACTTGGGGTAAGTATAACAAACACTGAAGTTAATAATATAAAAAACATACGCTTAATACCGTAAAATATATACACACATACATATATATAAATATATATGTATATATCATATATATATGATAGCTTCAGTCTCTTTCTCACCTAATGAGCGTAGTGTTACGTGCAAGATATTGAACATTTTCGTCATGGAATGACAGCGAACGAACGATGGAAGCGATCTGCAGGACCCGTTGTGTGTACACACAGCTCGCACCCCCGGCCAGCTCCGGAGCAAACAGTTGACTCTCGTCCGATGAATCAATCACCCAATCTTCTGGCGGTTCCTAAAAATAAAATTATTTCTATGGGAATAGTAAATTGCCAGTTTGTAAAATTATTTTCAAAATTAAGTTGTTTTTCCGATGACAACAATTTTTTGGAGTATCCGACATACATCACACTACATTATATTTTATTTATAACATAATTGAATTCTCATTATCACTTATCATCTTAGAATTAATATGTATAACATAATTTAAATAGCATAGATAGAATAATTTTCCAAAAATGTTCAGACAAACGGCAATAAACTAAGAAGTTTGCATTTCAATGTTGTATTATAAAACCACTCATAACCTTTTAACACTTTTTTTTTTAAATGTTCTAAACTTACTTCATAAACTACTTTATCAGTAGCTTCAACATCACTATCTCCACCCATGAGACAGTCAGTCAAAGTGTTGTGTGCTGCTAGAGCCTGCACCATCAGCTCCGGCTGCTCAATACCAGGCTGCATGAACTTGGTCTCATCAGCCAACTCCTTGACCCCACCCCCTCCTGCCCGTAGCTGCCAGAACTCATGGGGGTAGCGACCTCGAGCCTCGTAGTACGACCTCCCTATTGTGTCTCGTAGACTTGCTAAATTATATAATTAAATTTCCAATATTAGATGTTGCTTAATATAACTTCTGAGTGATGACAAAATTATAAGCTTTAAATGAATTCTAAAATTGAAAATTTTACATAAAGTTTTGACACCTTTTGACTTTCTTTTCTCTACAACAGCCGCCTATTATTGAAAAAACTAAAAGTACTCACAATGATTATAGACCCCCGCATGTGCCAACAAAAAATCCAATATATGTGGTGTAGTGCTCAGAGGTAGTCTATTAGAGTGGTCAGCCGCCAATACAGTGCATACATTCACTGCAAAATCTTGCTCATTTGGCATCGGAGACAGAAGAGATAGCGTGAGACGCTCAGATGGGGCTGCGACGCGGTTCACCGTGCGTAGGGCTTCGCCTGATGCTGGAGTAAATGTATATTTGTATGTTTTATTAGGTACTTTATTACATACATGCTGAATTTCTAGGGTTATTAGTAAGAAGTTACTTTAAGTACTCTTACAATTTTATATTGACAACAAAGCACCATTACATTTCATTTATATTTTAACTCAATTGAGTATTTTACATTCTCAATAAAACATTCATGTGATCTGGTAGAAGTGTTGATTGATATTTTAATACGACAATATTAATATGAAGATATGAAAAATATGGTGTTTTTTTAGAAAAAAAAAACAGAAATGTGTATATAACAATTGTATAACATAAATAGTTTAAACGTAGTGGCACTTCATCGACAAAACATTTTACTTAATTTAGAACTCTATTAATTTTGAAAACAAAATAAAGATTTCAAGAAAAGTAGATAAAGAAAAACAAAATTTACTTTTTGCCAATTGGATACAACTACAATATAACAGTTGGCAATCTGAAATGATAACCTGAAATATATGTCCCACTACCAAATGATATTCGAGGCATAGCCCCTCTGCTTCTCTGCCTCGGATCCTCGTCCATATCATTATCGTCATCCCTGCCAGGTGGACCTTTTGCTCTTTCATACCTATGAAGATTTGTAAAAAAATTGTAAGCATATAGTTTTATATAAATTACTAAAGATACATTTTTTGTAAAATACAAATACAGTGTAATCTCATTATAATGTTATCCTTTATATCAAAAAACTCCCTATATAGTACAAGTGATTACAACTTGGTTGTTTTACGTTAAAAACACACCGCACCACCCCAACTCCATAAACAATAACTCTACTCTATAATAATAAAAAATGCTCAGTCTCTGAATATTGTTATAAAGAGTTTGCTCAGTTCATAAATAAAAAAATTAACAGCAGTAACAGAATTATTTTGTTCTCTTAATCTATGTAATTATTTGTTCTATAAATATACGAGGCGAGGTCCAAAAGTTCGTGGCGTGGAGAGGATGGAGTAAGGACCACCTAGGTCTCGCTTTGCGTCATATTAATTAGCGACCAATCATTAGTAAATAAGTTTCAGCCCTATTGCGTCATTCATTTACTAACAGTCGCCTGCTAAACAAATAAAATTGGAAGAAAACTAACACTATAAAGAAAATTTAACACCATGCTGTCATAAAGTCCCTTATCAGGCAAAGAAAAAACGCTCAAACCATTTTTAATGAAATGGAAACCGTACACTGCCCTTGTAAATCAATGGTTTACAAGTGGCATAGACTTTAAACATGGTCAGGAATTGATTGAAGATGATCCCCGCTCAGGAAGGCCAGTTGAGGCCACCACATCAGACATTGTCGAAAAAGTGTAAAAATTTGTATTGGAGGACACTTGTTTAAAAAAAACAGTTTTCTGCATTAGTTGGAGAATCAGACATCGCCATTTTGTCAAAACAGTTTTTGGAGTTGTGTGGAGACGAATCTGCACAGATTTTGGAGCGGATTGTTGCTGGATGAAACCTGAGTTCATCACTTTGAGCCTGAGCCAAAACAAGGAACCATGCAATGGCATTAAAAGGAGACAGCCGTCAAAGAAGTTCAAAGTGTCTGAGTAGGCTGGAAAGTTTATGGCTACTGTTTTTGGGATTGTGAGGGAATATTACTCATTGATTACTAAAACAAGGGAAGGAACATAACTGGGGAATACTACGCAACAATATAAGAAAAATTAATGGAGGCGGAGGAGGAGGAAATTTTCCAACCACAATGAGGTGAAGGAGGCAATTTTTGTCTCATTTTGAAGCAAAAGATAAAAATATTTTTACAATGGTTTAGAAAAGTTAATTTATAAATGTAATAAATTTATTCAGCTTAAAGAAGACTATATTGCAAAAGAAAAATAGATTATAGTATTATTAAAAACCCTTTCATTCCACAAACTTTTGGACCTCCTCTAAACTGCTGGTTGCCATTTTTTGGAATAATAATGGAAATATATGGAAGCTTGGGATGAGTTTTATTTAAATTTGTTCACAAACCAACCAAGGTAAGGAATCTGAAGCCTTTTGTTTTACCACAGCGAAACAAGGGCAGCTACTTATAACCAAATTAAAACTAATTAAGTACAATTACTTTTCTAGATAAATTCCATATATTCTTCTTAATAACGTAGACCCATTGATACATGGATGAGGTAATCTAAGTTGACGCATAAAATTGTCCCAAGTGTCGTATAGATTCACCTGAAATCACAATTAAAAAAAAAATGAAAATATGAAAAATACATATACATTTAATTTAAACTCTCTACCTCTAGGGACATTATCCTAAATATCCTAATAATACCTGATCATAATCTGCATAGAAAACTTCGTATAGCATGTATAGCAGCCAGGAATCTAACCTGGGACTTCTTGCTATAAACATAGTGCTAAGCAACAAGCTAAGCTACAGGCATTAGGTTATAATTATCTTTTAAAGAAAGATACTATTAATCAGTTCCAAGGTGTACATTCGACTTTATCGTAGATTTTTTAAAATATATTCCATTATTATTTTCATCGTTGATGTAGGGACTTTTTATTGTTAGATGTTGACTTTCGTTAAGTGAGCTTTTGGCTCCTAATAAGAAATAAATGCATTTCATTTAATTTATCTAGAATTTAAATAGTCCCATAGGTTTATACAATTACAAAATTTTTTGCAATCTCATTATATGTATTTTATATAACAGGTTCTTAACACAGTAATTATTTATGTTTGTGATTAAATATTTATACATAATATTTTTTACATAGAGCTAAATACAAAGGTGATGCTGATTTAAATAAAGAATAAAATGATACCATTAAATTAACTATTATAGAACATTAGTAACATGTATGTTTTCAATTACCATTCGCAACCCACCCTGCTGTTGGACCAATGAATAAAATAGATACAAATCTATTTCTACCCCATTCACTACTGGTATCTTGTACGGTATGCTGAAATATAAACAAACGATACAGTTAGATAAAAGTAAACGACGCGTCGTTCGTATGAGGCACAACACAAGAATTTTACTGTATAATCATTGTACTACTCAAAACTTACTTTCTACTGTCATTGAACTGCTTCAGTTCCTTTAAAAATACTTCTCTATCCCTTAAATATGTACTGGACTTCGTATTTATTTGAGTTTTTGCCATTTTTGCGCTTTTTACTACACAACCTATAATGTTATACTATAACTTATAGAAGATTATGCCTTCCTAATGGTTCACTGTACAGTAACTTTTAAATGCAAGTATCATTCATGAATTTGAATAAATATATGATATTTTAATATAATAATTGAAAATTTCCACTTCAAGGTATTTTTAACAGGTATAATTTTTTGGATGCTTTTTGACAGTGACTAACAGCATCAGTGACAGTTGGGAAGTGGCATAGACAAACCAAAAACCAATAAACATATCCACTACGTTACAATAAACTTTTAACTATGATAATTTCTGCCAATAACGGATTTTTTATTATCTGAATTATATTTTACAAGAATACCATAAACTACTTACCTAACACAACAGTGAAGGTTTAGCAGTAGGGTAAATTGGCTTTAGTATAGGGCGACAGATTATTGGGGTAGCAAATTTACGGACAATTTATAAATTACTTTACCCCGAATCCTTATTAATCTTAAGCTTTAATGAGCACAAATATGCTTTACAATGAGGGTTGATATTTAAACCGAATTCAACTAAACTGTATATACTTAGAAAATATAAAAATCACTATTGACTTCCAAGAGTTATCATTATGTCTCCAACCAATTTATCCAAAACTGTAACAAATTATACTTCCTCATGAAGTACTCTCAAGAAAACCGCTTGTAAATTCATCAAATAATTTTTGAGTTTATCGGAAAAGAGAGACAGTCATACATAACGGGGAATTTTGTTTTTTATTATGTGGTAAATAAAATTGATATAAGATATAAGTCACGCCTAATACTAGCCCACTGTTCAATTTCATGCAATCATTTTTATTCAATGCAGTTTCGATTTTATTTGTCTCACTATTCAATAGTTCGATGCATGTTACACAACAGCCGGCGCGGTCGGTAAGAGGATGGGTGGCTGCTAGTGCAAAAAATAATTCACGGCCATTTTCTTAACTTCTGAAACCTACTTAATGAAACATGATTAAGCTCGATCAAGTCCGTTACTAAAAATATACCAATTTTGCATTAAAACTCTGTTTAGATGCTTATGATGTACGAGGGGGGAAACCCTACGTAACGAAGTTTTGACGCCATTTACAGATACATCTGTGTATATCTGTTCATTTTCTGCTCCAACTGTTATGTATCTAATTCGTACAAAATCTGACATTAATGGTCAGTGTCAGATGTCAGAGTTATGTGTCATTCTAAAATACGAATGTTATCGTGATACGATGAGATTTCACATGCGTTTTTAGGTTATCTAAGTTTAATAATAAATTGTATTGACGGAAGCTACGAATAATTAATAAAGATGGTTAAGAAAAAAATTGATAATCGTATACGAGTAATGATAGAAAATGGCGTGAAACTTGGACATCGGACAATGATATTACTCGTGGGTGATAAAAGTAGGGATCAAGTAAGTTCATACGGAGAGCGTATGTTTTTTTACACATTTTATTGTTCTTAATAAAAAATCTAGCGCTAATGTTATAATTCAATCATATTTTTGCTGTATTATTATATTTTACTTAATATATTTCTGAAAAAGCCAAATACAAGCCAAATTTTAATCTGAATTTTAAAGCTGTATGTAGTTAGTTCAGTAGTTGTTAAAATGTATATGAGAACAATTATCTGAAGTTGCATGACCCCTATGATGTAATATGATACATTAAAAAGAATATAATTGTTTCAGGTACCTATTTTGTATGACATGCTAGTTAAATCAACAGTGAAAGCTAGACCAACTGTTCTATGGTGCTATAAAAACAAAGATGAAGCCATAAGCAAGTGAGTTTATTGAAATTTGACAATTTTACTATACAGTGTATGACGAAAATAAATAATTCTTTAGGACGAAACTCAGGGACGGTGCATTTTTTTGTTTTTGAGAGTTATTGTTATATGAAGTAGATGAACAATATGTGGGTTTTATCGTAAACCAACCAAGTTATACTCGCTTTTACTTTATAATAAGTTTATCATTATAAAGGATAATATTAATGAGTTACATATGGAATTCAAATCTAAGCTTTGCCATATTGAAGAAATCCTTAATATTCTATCTATGTGTTCTGTGTACAACTTTCTCTACCCTAAAAGACCATGGATGACATTATCATGCCTAGTCCCTTCTTCTGGAGGTCATTCGGCTTTGTAACTCGAAGTATGCCAGCCACACCAGTTGGCTTCCTATATGATAAACAAAGAATTATAAACTAAGCAACCAATATTATCCTCTTAGTCATGGCAGAAAAAGAGCTAAGAAAATTGCAGCAGGCAAGCTGGAAGTGTCAGAAGAGTCATTGTTTGATGCATTCCGAGTGGCTACTACAATACATGGAAGATATTATTCTGAAAGTTATGCAATGCTTGGTCAGACATATGGAGTCTGTGTGTTACAGGTAAGCTGAATGTGGAACTAATCGAAATGTATGTCTGAACATATTTTCTTGAACAATACTTTAAACACCAAAATAAATTAAACAAAACCTAGAACAAAACTCATAATTTTGGGAAAGATATGACATCACTTTTTCAACATCTTTAAAGCCAACGGTATTTTGAATGGAAACAATTTTATTTAAAGTTAATTCTACCAACACTTTTCAAAAATCAAACTACGCCACAGCTTCACCAAACTGCGATTATTCGTGGAATAAAAAGGAGCAAGGAACTCTCAATCATAAAATGTATTTTAATTTTATGTGTTCTACAGGATTTTGAAGCTCTCACACCTAACTTGATGGCCCGGACTATTGAAACTGTGGAGGGTGGTGGTCTTATCATCTTTATCCTCAAAACCATGGATTCTTTAAGGCAACTTCACTCTATTTCCATGGATGTACATTCTAGGTATGACTTTCTACAGTTATTATATTCTCATAAGCAAAATTGTTAAACATATATTATTGTTCAATAAACTACATGACATATTATGAAATTTAAACAATCCAGTAACCGAAATTTAACTCACAAAAAGACAAAGATGAATAAATAAACAAAAACAAACAGATTGAACTGCAGTAATCCTTAAGACTTTCTCTTCTCTCTCTAGTCCAAACTTTTTTGAATAATCAATATAATTAGTTAACTTATAATCCCATCAATCACAAATCAAACTGGGCATTGAACAAGTAAATAGTATAAGCACACAGAAGGCAAACCACCAATCGTTAATTTGTATCTTCTACATTGATACACAAGTTGGATTACCGCATTTCTATTGTATAATTAAAATATTTGTGTGCTGAACAGATTCAAAACAGAAGCTCACGACACAGTAGTGAATCGGTTCAATGAGCGATTCCTGCTGTCCCTCGCTGATAACCCTCGCTGCCTGGTTCTGGATGACTCTCTCACAGTTCTACCGATATCTTCTAAAACTGCGCAAGTGGAACCGGTTGATGTTAGTCCAGAGGTAAGTTTATTTTATGGCTATTTATTAATATTTCTTTGTACTTTTTGTATATTACATGGATCTGTATATTAATTTATAGTGGCCTACGCAGTCAGGTATTGCAGGCGAAAACAGATTTTCTCGTGTTATGACATAAAGAAAGTCTGTTCTCCATTTATCGTTATATGTTGTAAAACATTGTTTCTAATGTATTGAGCGTGCAAAAAATAAGGAAAGAATTATTTTAACACCTTATAAAATACTTAGCAATGCTGTGGTCCCACAATAAACCAACAATCGTTTTGCAGGGTGATGTCGGAGTATACTAACGGTAGTGATAACTTATACCGACTTCTATCAGTTGAAATTGTTTTCGTACCTAAGTGTTAACATTCAACGTTCTGTTCTGTTTTAGCGTGTGAACCCGAAGCTGACGGAACTAGTGTCGTCTCTCTCTGACACACCGCCGGCTGGCCCTCTGGTGGCGCTGTGTCGCACGTACGACCAGGCAACCGCTTTAGTTGCGCTCATCAACACACTCGCTGATAAACAGGCCAGGTTTTGTATTGCTTATTTTCTTTGGCTTGTATTGTATTGTATTGTCTTCTTAAAAGAATCTTTTGTGCTGTATGTAATAATGTAGACCTTAGATAGGGAAAACTTGATAATTTTTTTTTTGCTTGTAAGTATGTAGAAAAAGATTATCTGACACATATGTGCATTGGTCATTACATACTCGACTTTCCTATTGCGTATCATAGCATACTTGTTTTATAATTTAGTATTACAACCCCCTCCCAGGCCTCCCCATTGCCTGACCGCGGCCAGAGGTCGGGGTAAGTCGGCCTGCCTAGGCCTGGCCGTCTCAGCAGCAGTCGCCCTCGGCTACGTCAACATCTACGTCACTTCTCCCCATCCGGAGAACCTGATCACTCTGTTCGAGTTTGTGCTCAAAGGACTCGATGCTTGTCTGTACCAGGAGCACATAGACTACAGCATAGTGAGGTCCACTAACCCGGACTTTAAGAAGGCGATTGTTAGGGTCAATATATCGAGGAATTCTCGGCAGACTGTGCAGGTGAGTTTTATTCGAATTGCTATGTTCGCGTGAAACAGATTTCACTACCACCACAAGACAAAAACTTTGGAAGATTTTTTTTTATCAAATGTTGTGGGTCTATATTCGGCAATGACGAATGAGAATATATGAGTATGTCTTTAAGTGATATATAACGGTAATAACAATTATTATCTCTACTTGCCATCCGAAAGGCCCACGATATTTTTTTTCACCCTCTTCCTGCTGTTCCTATAGGGTCCTGATCACTTTTACTGGCCTAGAGAGTTTCAGGCATATAGCATTTTTTTTTATTCCAGTACATAACCCCAGACGATCACTCGCTCCTCTCAGCAGCAGACTTGGTGCTGGTGGACGAAGCAGCTGCGATTCCTCTAGTGCACGTATCGGCTGCGGCCACCCGGGCTCCGCTGGCGCTGCTCTCGTCCACTGTGTCCGGGTACGAGGGGACAGGAAGAGCATTGTCGTTGAAGCTGTTTGCTCAGCTCCAATCCAAGCATAATGCTCCACCTCCGGTGAGTTTTTAGACCTGAGATAGCATTAATGTTTGAATGTAGATCGTCTTAAAATCGAATCCTGTTCACTTCTTATTTTACAACGACATAATTGTCTCCGTCTGGACGAAATTTCAATATTTTTTTGTTAGTAGGGAATTTTAAGAAAAGAGAAAGGGAACTTTACCTAATTAATACCGAAAAAAGAAATTATTATTTCACTGGAGAGAGATAGAGAGAGAATATAGACATGTGTTTAATGGGTGAGAAGAGATATTAACTCGAAATGGTGGTATGAACGATCATAATTGTGTAGCCCCTGCAGTACATCATAGCAATTATTAGATAACACTACGCAACAATTAGTAAATAGGTAGGCTATAACTTATATGGATGTTACAAATTAGTTTTTTACATATATTATTATAGTTATCCTTACGACCATCTGTCCATTTAACATAAGTCTTATTTACTTCTCGCTGCATTTGTTCAGGTGATCTCCAAAGTGTTTAATTATGTAATCTCATCTGGTACTTCAGATTCTGTAATCTGGGTTCGGCCACAATATATTATTTATGGTTGAATTTAACATTACAAACTCAAGCCTCATATATAAAACAAATAGTAATAAAATCACCTTTCGCAATTCATATAGGTTTACTCGCCTCGTTTTTAACACCCGTACGAGAAGGACTGGAATAAGTTGCCGCGTCGGTGTTCCTGTTCGATTACAATGTAAATTTCTTCAAGTCAAGAGTGAATAGGCTTTTACTAAATTGGTGCGCTTTACCATCGCAGACTTCATCGCCACCTACCATCAGGTGGGACCGTAGACAAGCACCATTATTTAACGTAAAAAATCTGTTTGTCTTTGTGTATTCATCTTGGAATTAATTTTACCCGGACCTTCCTATACCGAAGCGAACCGATAGTACTATTTCGTAATTAATAATACATAACTACCCCTCCAGATCAAACTAGACGAACCAATCCGTTACCGGCCCAACGACCCGGTGGAGGCCTGGTTGAACTCGCTGCTGTGCCTAGAAGCCCCGGCTCTGGCCCCGGGCGCGGGTGCGCCGCCTCCCGCGGCCTGCGAGCTGCTGCGTGTCAACAGGGACGCTCTGTTCTGCTACCACAGAGCCGCGGAGGCCTTCCTGCATCGTCTGGTTGCTATATATGTTGCCAGTCATTATAAGGTTAGGGGGTTTTTACCTTTACCGGGATAAAATCTTAATTGTTAATCCAGGATATAAGTAATAACTTTTAAAGGAATTCATGGAATTACGTTTAAGTTTCATGCTTTCTTTTCTATCTCGTCATTACTGCCCTTTGAGTTTTACTATAGTATAGGTATATATATTTTTCAGAATTTTTGGCTAAAAATAGAACTTTTATTACGCAATGTCCTTGAACATGCACGTTGGGGAAGGCTGACGCAGCAGGAGCAAATTAAACTTTAATAATAATTATCTTTGAACAACTCACACCCATCCATCATAAACCAAACTAAGCCTTAGCTTATACTATGATCATCAGAAAACTGATCAACATACATATATTTTTAAATACATATTTATATTGATATTTACACCCAGACACACAGAACAAACATTCCTGCCTAACACAGAAAAGTTTGACCTGAGTGGGAATATCTGTATAAGTATGTATTTAAAAGTATATAAGTATGTTTATCAGTTGTTTGATCGCCGTAGTATAAGCTAACGTTTAGTAAGGGGTGAGATGGCCGTGTGTGAATTGTCCAAGGATATTTATTTTGATGATAAGTGAGAAAAGAGAGATTTTTCGAAATCCTCTCAATGCTTTTTATTTAACGGCTTTTTTTTGTTGAACCATTATATTAATAATAAAAATGTATATGTATAGAACAGCCCGAACGACATCCAGCTGTTGGCGGACGCGCCGGCGCACTGTCTGTTCGTGCTGCTGGCGCCCACCCCGCCGCGCGCCACCGCTATGCCGGAGGTGCTCTGCGTCATACAGATGTGCCTCGAGGGGAACATATCCGACAAGTCAGTCATTATTTTACCAACATATATATTTATTTCGTAATCCAACTGCTTAAGTGTACAGTATTTAAAACTTTAATTAATTTTAATGCCGTAAAACGTTGTATTTGTGAAGTGCCTAGCAGTGTTCCTACATGGGTATTGTTTATGTGTGAGGTGTAAAGAAGATGTATATTTGAAAGGCGATGCAATACTAGCTTATGTATATATTTTTTATCTACTTCTTATGTTTTATGTTTCGGCGACGAAGAACTACCATATAGATTTTCATGCCCTGTTTCTTTATTGCCCTTCAAGCCTTCTTCCGCGTTAAAAATGTTCCTTCTTAAGATCACATCTACATCTATACAATTCTCCATTCGAGCCTATCTCGAAATTTTCATCAAAATCAGTTTAGTAGTTTAGTCGTGAAAGTTAAACAAAAGGATAGAGTTACTTTCGCATTCATAATATTAGTAAGGGTGACTTGATATTTTATAAGGAACTAGTTGTACCCGGCGCGCGTTTCTATCAACTCGTTAATCATCTGTCCAATCGATATAATTTTGGTACCAAAACCTTTTATAAATACCTAAATATATCAGTGATCTATCTCCTACCAATTCAGAGTCTATAAAGGACAAACAAACATTGATATATATATATATATATATATATGTATATATAGATACAAACATGCTATCAGTTACATTAACAGCTTTAAGATGCTTTAAATTTATATTTGGATGTAATTTGATGTTTTTATTATTATTGATATATTTTTATATATTTTATTATTATTTAAACAGATAATCAACTGCACGTGATTCGTTCCCAGGTCAGTGAAAGACAGCCTCGGCCGCGGCCGTAAAGCAGCCGGTGACCTCATCCCTTGGAACATCTGTGAGCAGTTCGGAGACAGAGACTTCCCCAAGCTGTCCGGCGCCAGGATAGTCAGGATAGCGACGCATCCATCCTACCAAAGGGTATGTTGGTACGTTGGTTGAATCCTTCCAACTACTGTTTATAGTTTACAGCTCCGTGGATTGTGTTACTCGTGGTTGGTCTAGTTATGCAAATGTGGCGTGTCGGAAAGTGGATGGGTGATTGTTGTGCCAAAATGTCATTATACCGACGATCGCAGTACGAGACCGAAGAGACGATAGTAAGAGCGTAATTTTTTGGAGAACGTCGTACGAACGCCCTTATTGCATTCTGTAAAGTTATAAGAGTTGAGCCCTGTATTCAGTACTTATAGAGTAACTGGTGAGCCCTTACTGTTTTCCAAATTCAAATTCTTTATTGCCTGAATGTAGTAGTTACAGAGCTGGTACAGTTTATAATTATTGTTCCGGTACATTCTACCAAATAAATGGTGTGCAATATTGTTTAAATGCAATAGTTTTCATTTACAATGACAATTTCATATAATTAAAATAATAATAGAATTAAAATTAAAAAGAGAAACATGTCAGAGTCATTAATATTAAAGTACTTAATATTTGTCAGGAAGTTTAAATAATATTATATATTTCTTTTAGAGTATTCAATAATTTATTTTAATATAATGTATTGTAATTTTGAACTTTAATTTCCGCGATCGATACCTGTGCTTTTAACGGCGTAGAGTCGTTGGTCCAGTTATCGCACGATGGCAGTCGATAAATCTTGTTTGAGGACTTCGGTATAAAAAAATATACAAACTGCTTCAACTTCGTGAATTATATTATAATACTACAAATTTAGATCAGTTACAATTAATTGAAAATATCAGTCTTGAATTCGTTTAATTGGTTTAAAATTATTTTATCTATCTCTTGTTTAATAGATGGGTTATGGAAAACGCGCCTTACAGCAGCTAGCAGCTTATTACGGTGGGGATATCCCGTGTCTAGATGAGGTGGAAAGCGATGAAGAGGACAGACAGACCAACGGCAACACTAACTCGCTGCATACTGAGAATATTGTGCCCAGGTAACTTACAATATTATGTCCATATTGTATCAGGTAACATACAATATTATGCCCATATTGTGTCCAGGTACCATATCATATTATGCCTATATTGTGCCTGGGTAAAATATAATATTATATTTATGTAGTGCCCGAGCCATCCCAGAAACGCCTGATTCGTTTTGAATGCAGTTCACATAAGAAATATGTCAAGTAAAAAATCCTATCTGCCCTTAGCTATACCAATGCGAAGCACGTTATTTCTTTTAATTAAATCTACAATTTTCCAATTCCAGAAGCAAACCCCCGACGCT
Source organism: Asbolis capucinus (assembly GCA_018249125.1). Lineage (NCBI taxonomy): Eukaryota > Metazoa > Arthropoda > Insecta > Lepidoptera > Hesperiidae > Asbolis > Asbolis capucinus. The sequence continues at coordinate 27,881 of DWJZ01000603.1, forward strand.
GCTGAAGCGGCTAACAGAAGTACGGGCAGAACACCTGGACTACCTCGGAACTAGCTTCGGCCTCACCGGGGACCTGCTCAAGTTCTGGAAATCGCAGAAATTTGTCCCTGTATATTTGAGGTAAGCTGAAAATGCAATTCCACAAATTGAAAGTGTAATTCGTGTAAAACCGCGTTGAATTTTAACTAATATAACAAATAGTCACAGTTTTAAGAGATAGAATTTCATAGAAAGACAGACAGTAAAATCTTAGAAATAAATTTCCATAGGGTTAATATATATGCGTTAAAATATTATTATTATTATATGTGCTAAATATTTGCAAACGAAGATCGTCTATATGTGTATACCAGTGTTGGGCAATATGAAATCTAACTACTGATTACTAAATACGACTACATAAAGTAATCAGTAGTTATAACTAAACTGCATGAAGTCGTCGTAAGAAGTAGTTAAATATTTTGATTAATAACTACTTATGGTAGTTGCAATCGCATTTCAAAATTACTTTTTATAACTACATATTTAAAATGATGCTTCGCCTTTAAAAAACGCATACACACGCGCGAGTCGTTCCTGTACTTATGTACTTGTCGTTTGCTAGGTAGTTGTTAAAAGTGTTCAGCAATAAAAGGACAACATAAAGATGACTTTTCCAATTAGTTACTCGTAGTTCTACATTCTACATGTAGTTAAGTTACATGTAATCATAACTACATGTAGTTAACTACTTTTAATCGTAATTAGTAACCGGATTACAAAACAGTAGAGTTAACTACGTTCAACAGAAGTTCGTGAGGATGGATGTATGCAGGTTTTGTTACTCAGCCATGCAAAAATGAAAGGAACGGAATAAAATTTCTTAGAGGGATAGATTATAGCCTGAAATAACACATACTACTTTTGTTATTACCAACCGGGCGAAGCTGTGGTCGGTCCCTAGTATTATATAATTATATAGTAGTATTATATACATATGTGGTTAGTATTAGTAAAGTACGTTATGAAAACAAAAAATCTTATATGGTATATTTCAAAAACGACTTATAAACAACTATAATGTTAGACCACTTTCAACTTTATGCTGCATGTATAAGATCGTCAATCTTATGAATGTTTATACCCGCCCTTAGATGGTTCGTGTTGTTATTCTGTTAATTAATCTTGGCTTGAGAAGGATTTTGGTACTGTTTTATTATTTTAAAGTACTTTAAAATAATAAACCAGTACTCGCGGATCTTATGACTGGAAGGTTATAATAAGTACTTATTATAACCTTCCAGTCAAAAAGCCAACGAGCTAACAGGCGAGCATTCGTGTATAATGCTGCGGGCCCTCCACGAGGGGGCCTGGTTGGCGGCCTACAGCGGAGACTTCCGGAGACGGCTGTCACGGCTGCTGGCACGCGCGTTCCGGGGACTCCCCGCTCCGCTCGCGCTCGCCACGCTCGTCAATGATACTGTCAAGGTTGAAAAACCTGGTGAGTTAAAACGTATCGTGGGAAATTGGTATCAGCTTCCAGTATAATTAATATACATATATGTACTTTTTCTAAGGAAGAGGTTCGATGACCAGTAAAAAAATCACAGCCGGTCGATTCCCGTTTTAAAAGTCGTAGCGATACCGTAGCGACTTAGTCGTTGAAGCGCAATTTGTTTTTCACATTCTGCAGCCCAACAACATCGATCTTTGATGTATTTTATACAGTCCGTTTTATATCTTTATAAGTTTGATAGCTATTACATGAATGGATGAAATCACGTTGCGTGGCCACCGGATAAAATATAAGACTAATATATTGTCAAGTAGACGAGTTTCTTAGTATCCGCTACATATCCGTATAACACACTTTTAGGTTATTAAATGTGTCCTTTGCTTATAAGATATCGTAAGATGAAATAGGAAACTATAAGTTAACGTATTTGTCTGAGACTAAAAGTCAAATCTTTCCCTTTTCTCGATCCTGTTTCCTATTATATTAACAAGTATCCTTATATTCTCAGTGTTAACAAGAGACGTGATCCAGCAGTACATGACAGGCCACGACCTGTCCCGGGTAGAGTCGTACTGCCGCCAGCAGGCAGACTACAGACTGATCACTGACCTGTTGGTGCCGCTCGCTAACATCATCTTTCACACCAGGTGCAAGATTAAACTGGACGCTGTACAACAGGTAATAATCCACCGTTTTAGAATAAAGTAACAGAAATAGTGGTTAAGAATTCGGCCATCTACTCAGGGGGTCTAGGTTCGAATTTCAGGGCGCGCACTTCTGACTTTTCGGAGTTATGTGAGTTTTAAACATTTAAATGTCACTCG
>DWJZ01000604.1:0-30173 GCA_018249125.1 Asbolis capucinus
CTCAGTGGTTCCATCGGATGCAGCGATGTATTGATGTGAACGGACACTATTTTGAAAAGTTATAATAAAATCAATAAGTTGTTAGTTTACTTAGTTTTTGATTTTCTAAGAACTTTCAGTTTGACCCTCGTACATACAAATCTTTGCAGGCCGGATAATTATCAGCTAGCTGTCCCTTTTAGATATATCATATCTGAACAGTGTAGATATTTGAAAGAAAGAAAGCTTCTACAATATTTACATTGAGCACAATGTAAACATACAAATACGCAAATTCAAGTAGCCACTTGACATACATCATTTGGAAATGAAGAATGTCAAGAGGCAGCTAAACACCAACCGTTTCACACTCGTGATAGCATGGTCAAACAAGGTTTTTTAAAAAGATTTAAAAATACTAGCTACAAAAATATAGATCCATAATAGAAAGAATTACACAAAATTTTATAATTATTATTAACCGTTGAGGTGTTCCCTTGTCTGGAGCCAATCCTGAACGGAGTAGCAGGTCATTCTTGTCATAAAAATGCATTCGTCATCGGGATGAAAACTTTATGCAGAATTTCAGCTCCATAGTGTAACAGAAAATGACTCTAATTAAGCTTGCAAGATTTGACCCATAACAAACAAATAAACTAACATACTAATATACAAATATACACTGCAAGTTAGGTAAATAAAGCTTGTAAAAGGCGCGGCGGAGAGGAGACCCTAGCCCAGCTGTGGGGCAGTTACACACTAATGATAATGAATATATATTAGTATCTCTTCAAACCAGGAGTCGATCCCGGAGATGTTTCGTAGATGGTTTCGTAGTGACACACTAACTTTTCTATACTAATAATAAAACTGTAATGGGGTAAATTCTGTACATTAAGTATTTCTTGAAAATTTGATCCAGGGAGGCTTTGTTATAAATATTGAGAACAAAATTTCTTTTTTTTGGATTTATTGTCTATCTGTCTGTTCGAGTTTTACGCAAAAACCAATGGATATATTTAGATGAGAATTGACAAGGTTGTAGTATAAAACCCGAGAATTATTGTAGGATAGGTTTTATCCCAGGAAATTGCTTAGTTCCCACAGGATAACAGGTTAATATGTATGGTGTGTATAACTGGTATGGCAATTCCGAAAGCAATTGACCAATTTAGATGAATTTTAGCATGTTTGTGGCTTATATATAGACAATGATTAACGGATACTTTTTATCCCTGGAAACTGCTTAGTTTCCGTGGGATAATGGGTTAAAATTAGTAACACAACTCTGAAACCGCTCGACAACTCTTCTTCCGAAGCGGAGCGAGGGCAATTTATATTTGAATATAAACAAGTGAGAGTGCCAATCGCGGTTACTGTCTCCTCACGTACGTCCGTCCGTACATCACTCATGACGTACATCTATGTACATCGCATTTCGTGACCGAGAGTCGTGACGTTACCGTAACATCGGCCTTACGTTTAATGTCACAGAAATTGCGTAAATGACGTTATGTATTACACGACGGTAAGACTATCTGAATGATCCTGAATGTTACTACCGTTCTGAGCATTTTTATTAAAGTAACTAGTTTTTGAACGCGGTTTCCCTCGTCTAGTGTGTTGATACAAACTAACCTACATACATATATCTTATCCCAGACTAATATTTTTTCTCTGATGCAAATTTCATTAAAATTTGTTCAGTAGGTTTTGCGTGAAAGACAAACAACCATTCATCCATTGATACATCCGTGCATCCATCCTTGTAACTTTCATATTTCTAATAGGTGTAGGATATGAATATGCATAACAAAAATATGGACAGTGTTGGAAAACTAGGTTTCCCATGAAGGAAATAATTTGTTTGAGTAAAAATTGTAAATTGCGCTGTTTCATACTAGCACTTGACCGATAACCGATTTCCATACAAACTTCCAATTCTCGCTTTCAACCCGTTCAAAATTTTTCTCCCATGTTTGTATCTATATGAATTTTTATGAGCAGTTCAGTGACTTAGGCGGGAAAGAGTAACACACAAACAGACCGAGTAACGTTGGCATGTCATTAGTAAGGACTGCTCCGTTACCACATTTCGATACTGTTTAAGATTTTGATAACTGTTTAAGAAACAATAACCTCTAATGCCGACCGTGAGTAGTGACCGACAGACGGACGGTCGCAGGCAATAAATCTATTAGTTTTGACTGGATCGCGCAGCTACAGGATGCTCGGAGGCCGAAACTGTTCACAGATACAGGATGTTGATATTACTGTTCATGGACAAATAGAGTAGGACTGGGCTTGTTGGCCCATTCCGTTGATTAGAAAATTGTGGACGATTTGGTGATGACGAGTACGAGTGACGTGTAGCGTGGGATCTTGATAGAGTCTGGTAGCTATTTTATGAATTTTCTCTCCTTCTGTCTCAGTTATAAACCACTTAGTTGTGAACTGTTCGTCCTTGGTTAGGGTACCTACAATATTTAATTTGATTCTGTTAAACTAGTCATGAAAAATATGATAAGTTATAAGTATTTTTTTATGGTGAAGAAGTAAATTAAGCGTAGAACTAATTTTGGGAAACCCCTAAAACGATCAGACGAGCCATCAGACAGTAATTGAACATCGCTGCCGGCCAAGAAGATCTATGGCTCTCAATCCTGTCCACTCCTTGCCCGTGTTAAAGAAGTTAAAGACTTATTCCAAACGTTACAAAACATCTGAATTTATAAAAATCTGTAGGCCCAGTTATAAAACACTAGATTCGACCTATTTTGTACATTTATTCCATGTTCTTAGGACACAAATTCCAGGCACGAGCTCGAAAAACTGTGAAAAATATTTTGGAACAAACGCGCCCCTCCGACATTTATAGTTCTATAAACTAGTAAAACAACTCGTTGACGATTTGAACTCTATGTGTCAGTATTAAAGTCGATAGTTATAGAATGTTAATAACAAATACAGCATGATTCGCGTTGGTGCGTTGGTGCAAATAAGATAATAGAAAAGCGAATATTGTTTGATAGGGAAAAACTATTCTATTACTTTTCATTTAAAGTACAAATAGGAATATATGGTACAACTGGGTTGTATATATTTTAGCTCTAAGTAAAAAGATACAATTTTACCCAAACCGTAAGTTTTCTTAAGTTACAAATAATAATTTTTCGAGTCTCTGATTGGGTACAGGTGAAATGCCTCTTATTTTCATCTACTCCGACTTCACCTACTCCGTTGTTTGCTACGTCCTACCAGAAATATTATATCTAGGACCATGCAGCAATTTTAAACCCACTTTTTAAAGCTACAACATAACACAACCCTATTCCTAACATAATTCATTTTATTCTTCTTTTCTATTCAACTACCTACCACGAGCACATAAAAAACACTTTACCCGAATATATGTACTGCCGGTAGTAGCAGTAAACTCGAGTTCACAAAGATAAAAATATGTCAACGTACGATACTGCCACTTACATCACAAAAAACATTTTAAATAAAAAATCCGCTCAAACCGTAAAACCACAACTTTATTTCACATCAAACTCCGCGGCGCACAGTCGCGTGCAAAAGTACAAAAGTACAAATTACACAGTACTCGCCCAGTCAGGACATGAACGCAATAATTGTAGCGTAAAATATTTCGTTCGAGGTTTTTTTGGAAAAAATAACGAAAATACTTTTATCATGAATATTTTTGTGACATTCAAAAATATGTACAGTCACGTACGAGTTGCGTTGGCGATTAATATGGGTAACCATGTTAAGTAGTGACTTTATTGATTTTTACGTTGATTTTCAAAGTTGAAAGGAAACGACTGGAAATCAATTATTCATGAAGTCTCGTAAAATTACACAAGGTAGAGTTTAAACAAGGTAGTACATACACAAGGAATAGTTTATGACTTCGTATTTGGAAGTTCTACACTTTCAAGAAGAAATTATAATTATAACTCCATTAAATATTTACAAAAATACTATGTTATTATTCCAATTTACTAAGTAGGTGAGTTGTAAATTATTGCATTGACTAGTTGTGTGTTACTCGCCACCTTTAATATTATGTAAATACAGGATTGTACAGGCCCGATCCTACCAGTTTTCTTAAACCGTGTCAAAATTTAATATTTATTATATTCTTAGGGATAGAGTAGGATAATGTAGAATACTCCAAAAATATTCGCAGAGAATAGCTGTATTACGGAATAGATACTTCTACCATTAAATACATACTAACATTATTTTAATTACATACATACAGTTGCCGTATTTTACTCACATAATCTCAAATTTAAAGGTATTTAGGTAGTTAAATAATATAGTTACTCGTTACAAAAAATCTTTAGAAATCGCAGCATATTTCGTACTCGAATAACTTACACTCACGCCGTACCCGTGTAGAGGTCATTACAGCTGATTGAAGCTCCGATACCAACATACCTGCAACAAAAACAGCAATGAGACAACAGTACAGGAATCATTTTAAACGACCGGAATCTTGAAGTCCCTTATCAAGGAATTAACCGGTTCGTTATTACACATAACGAGTCTCGATAAAAAGCAATTGAGAATTTCCGCTCCCAAAACTCTCCACGTCCCTACGACAGTTACGACCTTTCATTACTACAAGGGGGTACACAAGGAGGTATAAGGAGGTACCTCTTCCACTTGATTTTGTATTAAGAATCTGATATGTTGCTGTTCTTACCTCAGCTCGTGTACTGAAGGATATTTTTTTATACCCTAGGATTCTTATGAAATGTTTAACTTAATATTTTTTCTCAATTTAAAAAAAAGACTTCTATGGTGGTATGTACTTAGCCCTATTACTTAGTTCTAAAAGATAAAACTATTTATTTCAATTACAATACAGAGTTTTGTTAATATACCTTTTTGAATGTAAAAAAGAAATAGTTTGGAACATTATTTTATGTACATTTATTAATATCTGGTTATTTGAATACAATATCAAACAACGTAAAATACTCTTTATTATTAAGAGAATGTGTGCAAAACTTTTTCATTATAAATAAAAACGTTAAAACGCAACGCTAGGGACGTGCATCAGTCAGCAAGGCCGTAACATTAGTCACGGTGACAACTGTGACAAGTCGCAAGTCAGCGCTAGTCTGTTCCGGTCCATTTTTTGCGTCGTTCTCAGCTGCGTGAAGGCGAATTTGTCGTCGACGTCAGCTCGCCGGCCGGTGCAACGACCTCTCAACTATCGTGTTTTCATTGTTCACGCAGAATCGTTGCTGAGATTTTTGTGATATTAAAGGAATGAACAGTGGAACTGTTGAAGAAATTTTATACGAATAGTGAAACGAAGCCATGGCGGCACATTACATTTGTAGCTACGGTAAATAGTTTTAACGTGAAGGTGAATAAATGCTATTCAATTTCATGTCGATGCAGATATCAGATACATATCATTACGTAATATATTGTGCTTATTTTTTATATGTAACTAGTAGGTATGTAAAGGAAACATAAGCTTACTAATTTATGCATGTTAATTATGAAGAAAAAGTTAGTGTTCGACAACAGTCCTACCTAAAGATAAATGGCAATAATATCCAAGTTATTGGCCGCACCAACTTATTCTTGAAGACCACATTGTGAGTTAATTAAAGCCCAATGCAACAAAGTAGGTGCACTTTGTTCTCAAGCGAACCTCATTGTAAATTAAGTAATCTTGAGATAAAAGGCCCGAAGAGCCGATTATACCGAACAAAACAGTTTTACGACAACTTAAACTGTTAGGACAAACAATTGTCTACACTTGCACTACAAACGTATAAAGTAAACATCCATGACAACGCATCTTACGCAACGGGACGCACTGAAGGCGAATTTGTCGTCGACGTGCAACGACCCCGTTTGTTCCCAGTTTTTGTGCGAACTACGGATGCCTGATAATCGCAGGGTTGACAGTTTCAGAGAAAATAATCTTAACAAAGCATTAAGTGACAATACATAGCAAAATTTGGCAGACCTTTATCAATTGCACACCGCCGCTTAATGTAAAAGATTATAACAAAATCCAATAGTTGCAATAGACTAAGTAATAATCATATATTCTGTTTAACATTAACAAAAGACAGATGCTACTGCTAACTGTCATATAACAATAAAAAAATACAAGTGATCGCATTATTTTGATAATAAACCTTGATTAATGAATTCTTTAACCCATGAACTGATAGCTTCTAATTACAATATCGCTGTCATTAATAAAGTGTTATCCTAGTATACAGGACGTAAACACGTACCCTATACAGCATGATTATTGTTGATTTAACAATAATGTCCAAGCCAAGAGATTGAATCCGGAAATCCTCATTCAGCAACAAAATATTCACTGGGCTACAAGATTGTGTCAATGTCGTATTAGCAAATTCTTTCCGTTTCGGCTTTTAAGGTGTCAAGGAAAAATGTAAGCCTTTACGTGGCTAAGGCGGAAATAATAATGGAAAAGGTTTTACCAAGAAAAGACTATTCTGGACAGTACAAAACAAAAACTGATTCCATCAGTAAATCCAATTTCATCGGCTGTACAAATACGGAGCGAAAGAAACAAACTCTACGTAAGTCTTTATTGGCTAAACGTAATCAACAATCGCCTTTCATAGAGCTTTATGAGTACAAGCCTTTTTGTGCCTGTTTTTATACCTTTTTACTGCCTCTAAATCGAGAGGCGTGTTCATTGTATAAGTTTAACGGGTTTTAGTGTTAGTAAAAAACTCCATAATACACTGTAACCACATCAATTAAGCGTTTTAATTACGTTTCACTTTCACGTCGAGATTGGGTCATTATTTTAATTGTATTGTAATTATTTTACGATGTAAGTGCGCCTTCTTTGAAGTGCTTACGGTAACGTGATCTGGAGGATGAAGATGGGTATATAATTACATTGTAATCTCAAATGTAATAGACATCTTACTGGCAGACGAACCTGAATTGAATGTTTATTACAAAATTGGATATTAATATAAGGTTGTCTTCATAATCTCGGTGGAACAGTAGCAGCAGTGGTTGTTACCAGTGGTTAGTACTTTACTAGTAGTATGTTTAACCGTATGAGTCATTAATGCAAGGGTTCCTTTTCATTCTCTTGATAGATAAAATATATTTCGTGTTTTAGCATAAATATAAAGCACCTAGAATATGCAATAGTTTTTTTTTATTAATTATTATATTTTGTTTTATAAACTGACTCATTGATCTACCTCTAATAATAAATTCTCTAGAAAATGCCATGTACGACAGTGTGGAAAGGTTATCGAATCACATAACATTGGTATATTTCATTGCTATCTTCTACCTTCATCTCAGTTTCATTTTACGAGTATTATGTGTTTATCAGAAAAAGGAAGAGTGTGACGATATTCCTGTTTCTTGAGGAAAAATTGATGTATCATTGTATTCTGTACGACGTTGTAATAAGATTTCTAATAATATAATACTTTTGTTTTTTTGTGCAAGGTTTATATAGATAACACGGTTCACCAATCCGCATTGGGCCAGCGTGGTAGACTATGACTTGTATTGCTCACACTGTGAGTGGCGATCCGAGACCAGTATTGGGATAAAAACCATAACCAAATATTACGTTTCTTACTAGTACTTACTAGGTATTTTTGCTGTACCTATAAAGATATAGCCTCAGCTACCTACTTCTGTTCAATCAATTCAAAAGTCAAAGTCAATAATCATTTATTCCATGTAGGTCTTTTCAACACACTTTAAACGTATTTTTTTGGAATCTACCACCGTTTCGGAAGGGCGCCGGAATTGATCTCATTGCCTTCAGCATTTTTCTGTAACCAAGTCTGTAGACAAATTCAACAAATAAATACTTCAGATGTTTTACAGAAAAGTATAACTGATGTAATTTAAAAACTACATTCGAATGTAATATAATGTAAAATCTAGTGTAGTGGCAACCCTAGAGCAATACCAACTTGGAGCCTGTCAACGTTTCACTGCGCACTTGAACTTGTTTTAATTGCCACTCGATTTCTGTGCGCGAGTGTACCTTGACTCTCGACTGCATGGGAACACTCGGTCAATGAGGTTGTGCATTTTGTTAATAGCTTTTTTCTACATCATATTACTTAATACAAGCCATTACCCCACCCACTGCTGGGCAATCCGTTTTCTTGGTATGGTGATGAACAGGTCTCGTCTAACTGATTAGTGACGAAATAGCCTAAAGTTATCTAATGTATTTCTGCTAATAAATAAATGAGTCAAGGAACGGGAAGAGAGGCAGGGAGCGTCAAAAGAATGCAATTTCATTGGTTGATTCAAAACAGCGTTATATTATGTTACATCTATTGTTTGCGTCATTGTTTTGAGTATCTTAACTGAAGTCGGCTGGTCTAATGATTTACCTGAAACAGTGCCAGCTAGTGGCTCAATGATGTTATGTTGTTAAAAGATGAAATGAGATCAACGTAACTTACGTATCAAAAAATGAAGTTTAATATATTTCAATTTACAACTAAATTCACTGACAAACGAGGAACATCCTAGACTAGTGAAAAACCAAATACCTAATTATTAGTTTATATATGTAGTTCTTCGCACAGTGCAGATAAGTGTAATGTATCAGAGAGTGTAGTCAGTGGCACCAATTATTTAAGTTCGACATTAAAGTCATGCTAAGCAATTCATTTATTCTATCGTATATCATTTCAATCAGTACCAGCTCGTCGCGGCGCGGTGGCGGAGTGGCAGTTGCTGTTAAGGAACCATTAGTTTGACGCCATCTTTATAATTATAATTACTAACCCGTTAGTGCACACTGTTCCTTCCTCATCCATCCTTTATCGTCCATAACACCAGGAATGGCACAGTACAATAATAAATAAACTATCGTATTATTATACCATTTGAAGTAACTTTATTTATTGGTTATATATTTAGTGAAATACATGAAACTTATAAATCATGTTAGTAATTACTAACTGATATAATTTTAACTTGTAGTAAAATTACTTTGGCTCTTCTGTAGCTTATAGGTTAGGTATTGGAAGACCCTGTCTGTGCGGGTTTTCGCGGGTTCACTTCTCGGCCAGGCCAGATTTTGGGACGGATAAATATTTGTTCTCGAGTCATGGGAGTAAATTCTGATATAGGATCATTGTCCAGGGCTATGTATTCTCAAATTTTGAATCATATTTTACTGACCAATTCGACAAACGTTATGTTAGTATGGTTGCAGTGTCACTTATAGAATTACATTATACAGAAACTATATCGATAAGGCAAAAATATATAACATGCCGTAGACCGAATAGACAGGGGACACAGATAAATGGACAGAAATAAAAAAATCATTGTTTTGGACTAGAACTAAACCAACTGGAAATACTGCATGATCATCTAAAAAAATTATAATTTCCCCAAATTTCTTGAAAGATGGAAGATCAGAAAATGATTTAATGTACCAAACTCAGGAAGTCAATTGACGTACTATATCAACAATTAAAAAGTCATGTTCCCTAATTAAGTAATTTAATTAATTGGTAAAAAAGCAACTGCCGAATAATTGTGGTATTTATATCTGTCAAAGTCATTAGAATTCGACACGGTACTGTCAGGCAATTTCATTCCGAACGTTACCAGCATAAGGTATATTTTGTATCAACATTTCCATGCCCATCTCAACATAAATTAACCTCAGTAGTATTTTAAAAGTTAATTTCGAAAAAACGTTAACCCTAACGTTGCCGGGGGGAAGTGTTTGATTGCCGGCAGACACGCGAGGTGCAAATGGCCCAAAGCTGTTTGGTCCATGTACACCGTTTGTTTTATTTACTTCTCCAAGCTAATGTATGTTAAATCCAACCCATCTCATCTGCCATGTATGTTAATACATTTTATTATATATAAAGAGCTATATGTATCTAATTTGTGTCTACATAGTTAATTTCTATGACATTATATGTTTCAACATGAATATCGGTTTTATTTAAATATCTTTTTATTTTTTAATTTAAAACAATCTTTTTCTGACGTTTGTTGGCTTAATAATTATTTTAATTGTTACATTGATATATAATTATAGTTGGGAGAGCAAAGTATTAATTAGTATTAATTCTTAGTATCTAGTACATACTAATTAGTAACATTTTTTAATAGTCAGAAACCAATTTCCATAAATATTTTAATTGAGTAATTATAAATATTCAAAAGACGAAGATTTAATGAGAATTTATGCCTTCCAATAACAGTAACAAGTAATGAAGCATTAAATGATTTCTGTTAATACGGATCAGAATCTTTCGCTTTGCGTCTTCTTTCATCATGCCTATCGCAAAGGACCGGAATAATTACCCGCGTCAGTGTTCCTGTTCGATTACAATATAAATGTCTTCAAATCAAAAGTAAATAGGCTTTTGCTTAATAAATGCGTATGCCACCTAGAGCACACCGCTGGTTTCCATAAGGTTATGTGGTGAAACACAAATTTATTAAACATTAAAAAAAAATTATGACAACAATCATTTTTGTCATGGCACCACTTATCACAGTACTATGAAACATAATATAAACCACCCAAAATATGTTATTGTATTATTAGTCTAAGCAGAAGAAAAAGTTTTATCAATTATTAAAAAAAACTTTATGAAAGGCAACCTACGTATTCTATCTTTTGTGTCAACGGACTTATCGTTGACAGATCGCCACAACGCGAGTTGAAGTCAATTTTGACATTTCAAACGAAATAGTTTTATGTGCATGTAGAGTGAACCGTATTTAAATGTCTATGCAAATACAACTTAATTGTAATCGGAAACACGAATGAGTAATAGTAGGTTAGACTGTCGGTTTGTGCGTATAAATAATTTATATGAAGCTGAACTGATTGCTGTAACCCATTTCCAGCCAGATGTTTTGTGGTAATGCAAATGAATGTTAATGGTAATGTTTTAGCTGACCTGTATTAAAATATGCCGGTAATATGCTTGAAAGTTGAAGTACTAGTAAGTGTCCTGGGTTCGCTTTGTTAAGAATTGTTAAGGACCCGGTAAGAAATCACCCAACACAATGGTAAGATGTAGTGTCACATATTCGATCTATGTAAGGCCTTGAGCAAGGGTTTCTTTTCGTTACTGAGGAGGCTAGAGAATGCTCCACCATGCTGCTCCAGTGCAGTTTGGGCTGCAACAATCGTAATGACTTATTTCATATACTAAGCTTCATTTCCTGAGATCATTGTACCATAAATAAAAATATGTACGAATATGTTATAAGTTACAAATATCTGTATCAGTTTTGTTGTTTCAGCGTTTGCGTAAAGACAGACGGACAAAATCTTTATCGAAACAAAGCCTGCTTATATAAAAATGTTAATCGAACATCTATTGTTCGTAGATTTATAGCCTGAGGCTTGTTCCGATTGTAAGAGATGAGTGGCAAGAATTTTATGAGCGCTTCTGTGCTCCGAAAGGCACGTAAAGCCGTCAGTCCACAATTGTTATCCTTAATTAGCAATCGTTAAGCCATATCGGAGGTCTTCGGGCGGCATAAAAACTTCCGACACTTGGATTGGCCACTAACCCCTCCACCAATCCGCATTGGGACAGCTGTGAAGTATGCTGCACGCCTCCTGGGTTTGAGAGGAAATCCGTACTCAGAAGTGAGTCATCAATGGGTTGAAGCCATCATATTCGACCTCGTAACACTTATTGTAAGTAGCTTGAAGATGATATATGTTCATGACTTCACTCAGAGTTATCACAAATGGTATCAGATGCGACGCTGGCCACAGCATTAGTTCTGCCCTTGGGCTGTTGAACTGATGTTTCAAATAAAGTGATAGGTATTTAAATACTTTTATAAACTGTTTGTCCCAGCAGACGTTTTTTTAAAATATATTTTCCGGCTTGTTGTCACCTCACAGAGCATCTGAAGGAGATGTTAAACGGATTGATGTAACTATGATCACACTACGGTCTGCCCGCGGCTTCGCTCGCGTCATGTTAATTATTTCATTCCGGTCCGTTCTTTTAAATATTCCTATAAAGCAAAATGTGCATTGTAAAATAGTATCGGATTTAATTAAATTGACGGTTCACAATTGTGGTCATAGTGGCTTCCACATAAAAGGTAGATGTATGCTGTCGCGGACTTTTATTTAGAACTACTCGTGACAAACAATCCTACGGTACATCATATTTGTGTAACTCCAATAGTTTAGGCAGCGTACACCAAGATAACCCTCTGAGGGCACATTTTTTGCGACTTAATTGACATGTATCGTTGCATTATGACCAAAATCACATAAAATCATTAAAAATTGTACCCTATACATTATTCTAATGTATAACCTATATTACTGTAAAGTTTCATCCTAATCCGTCAAGTAGTTTCTTCGTGAAAGAGTAACAAACATCCATACATTCAACAAACTGTCGCTTTTATAATATTAGTAGGATAAAACTACTTTGGATGTTATTTGGACCTTTGTAGTGCACGTATTCGAGTGACTGTAATGTAAGGGACACACAGTCACCGGTGTTTCGTCAACATAGCGTCTTATATAATAACGAATAGATTCTTACATAATAATATATGGTACTAGAATCTTAAAATATATTGTTCCTACACTCATTGACGACCTACCTAGTAAGTTACAACATTTATATATTGATAGCAAAACGTATAAGAATAAGCTAAGAGTCTATTGTGAATATAACGGTAGGTCATAGCAATAGTATAACTTACGTATGTACAATGATCTATCGGACATATATACACCCTGTGAGGTTGGCAAGGGCCCTATTCAAGTTGTTGTATAAGTAAATATTTTATAAATAAATAAATAAAAATACTTGATGGACACTCCAATATCTGTTCTTCTGTCGCCTCGTAGGATCTACCAGTGTGGGATTGATAGATGATCTACATATATCCAGGCAGCTTCGTCAGCTCCAATGTCATAAAAATTATCAATCAATATATGAAAACCTTCGATATTTTTATGGTTTAATCCATGTGTTCAACACGGTGTATCATACATGTAATAAATCTGTAACTGGCTGTGCGTTTGTACGCGTTAATCTCAGAAACAGCTAATGTATTTTTCTTTTTCACTGATTTATTTTATTTTCAAGAATATTTAGTTTAAGGGTGTGTGGTTTATTTAAATCAATTTACAAGTAAAAATTATACGTCTACCATTTAAAGAATTCAGTCTACAACCCTTAGCTATACCAGAGCGAAGCGAGAGAAGTCACTCGTTCAATATGTTTAGCTTGAAAAGATAACATTGTTAGCTGCTCCATAACCTGATACCAATAGAAAAATAAAAAGGCCCGAAGTGATTCATTTCAATTGAGGTGTCCTCGATCTCAAAAGATATCTGGACATGAATCATGTTAATGTGACGCTAACAGCGGCGCAGCCTGAGATATGACGGCGGGAGATAAATACTGGATTTGAAGACCTGAAAAGGCCCCGTCGTACAAACATCATAATGCTTTTTAATAGAGGATCTACAGCTCTCAGATATGGCGCTTTCTGAAGATAAAATAGAGAAAAGCCAGAGCAGGCACGATCAGGAGGAAAATGGTTGTTGAAACATACTTGAACGCTTTTGTGCTTTGGAAGGCACATAAATCTGAGTTTAAACCACGTTACAGGGTTTATTAGGTGACATAAAAACGTCCACTTTTAGGGTCGGCCACTAACTCCCACCAGTCCGTATTGAAGCACGTTGTTTTCATTCGTTTCTTTACGAATGACCGGTAGTGGCAAACATCTGGCCACCAATCTGCTCTGGAGCACGCTCCAGGCCTTCTCAGAAAGAGAAGACACCCGTGCTCTGTAGTTAGCCAAATCTCTCTTTTTCTCGCTCTTTCCTTGTTTTATTCCTCATAAAAACATTAAGTAGTAACAGGATCCGTGAATTATGTACAACCAATAGAATGTGTTGCCATGTCCCGGGTCGTAGCCCAGCATGTTAGTCTAGGTGGATTGTACTCGACTGTGGGTTCAGCTCGATATATCGTGCGAAAACTAAATAGTTATTGATGTATTTATTTTTAATCATAAGCAATGTCATCGACGGGCTTCTAACACCCAACGAGAGAAGACCCAGGTTCAATACAGCAGAGTATGTGACAGATGAGTACTTATTCTTGAGCCATGGATACCTTTTTATCTATACTAATAATACAACTGTAACAGAGTCAATTCTGTTTTTTTTAATTTGATGCAGAGAGGTTTTGGTAATGATATAGAGAAAAAACTTTTTTTTGGATTTATCGTCTGTTGTCTGTCTGTCTATTCAAGTTTCACGCAAATTAAGATGATACTTGGCACAATCAAAGTTTGAAACCGGAGAATGGTTATAGGACAGGTTTTAGCCCAGGAAATGTCTTTGTTCCCGCAGGATAACATTTAAAGTTAGTATGGCAACTTCAAAATTACTTAAAAAAATTACATGAAATTAAGCTTGTAAGCACAATCGTTATAGCATACTTTATATCCCAGATATATAATTTGTTCCCGTGGGATAGTAGATTAAAATTTGTATTGCAACTCTGAAACAACTGCGCCACTTTAGACACCATTGTGCATGCTTGTAGTTTATATGACGAGAAGGATTATTGGACAGATTTCATTAAATCATCTTCGGAAGCGAAGCGAGAGCAATTTATTTTAACTTAGAATAAGTTAATGCTTGACATCGATCCCACCTGATGGTAATAGGCGATGATTTCTAAGATATTGGGCGCACTAACTTAAATTTCTAGTATTCAATAAGTTAGTTACTTTAAGCGGCGATGTAGCCTTGGATGGGGCACACTAACTTAGTTAAAGCCTTACGCAAGTCGTCTATTCTATATGTGACGGAGGTAATCCTTCTACAAGGGCATCAGTAAGGGTCATTAAAAATACATATTGAAGTAATACTGAAGTAAGCATACATACATACATATATGAACGTGGATTTTCATCATCAAAATATTGAACATTTTAAGACTGAAACAGGTACCTACTATCGTTGTTGTAAGTATTATGAGGGATAACACAAAACCTACTCGTCAGATGTCGCTCAAATAAATGGGACCACGTGACAACCATCAGCTTTTAAATATAGCAAAGATCATCAAAATACGTACAGTCAAGAAAAAGGTATTGACGTATACATATATAAACAACACAATGACAACTATACGCAAAAATGCGCGTTTTAACGATAACTCAAACACTAACCGTCAGATTTCGCTCGGAATGACAAGTGCATGCAATTATTGGACAAGTATTAGCTTTTGAACACAAAGAGAATCATCAAAATCGGTGAAGTTATGAACTAATATAAAGTTATGAACGGACATTAGGAAAAACATAAAAAACTAATAACTCAAAAACCACCCGTCGGATGCCGCTTCAAACCAAATGGGATCATAGCAAGCACCTGCTTTCGATAAAAAAAATCAAAACCGATACCCTAACTAAAGAGTTCTTAGGTAACATATGTATATACAAAATAAAAGAAAACACACAATATGAGTACCTCCTCTTTTTTTTGAAGCCGTTAAAAATAATCGAATTTGTTTTTATTTGAAGACAGTTAAAAGTAAATAGATTCAGCGTGTTATAATAATAACAGTTCTCAGTTAAAAGCTTTTTTAATTTTTTGTTGTTATGTAAGCTTTGAAGCGACGCAAGGACTTTATTTTAAATGTTTGGTGCCATACAACTCTTACGACATACTGTTAGGACGTCAATTATAAAAACAAATGAAAGGTTCAAGATATTCCTTTACAATATAGGATGTTTCGAAATAGAAAAAAGACATTCTGTACGCGACAGCCATACTGACAGACATATTTCATTTAAATGATTAATAATGTTTCCCATTCATAACATTAAATAAAAACCCGGCTTCCATCAGCATCACATTATGGTTAATATTACAAATGTGGGAAACCTGAAGTGCGAGAAAATATTATTTTAACTAAACATTCGCTCATATTTACATTAAAGTCACGTATTTCAATTTGCTTGTAGGATTTTCAAGGAAAATTATGTGACAAACAAAATGGAAATGGACTGAAAACTGTTTACATTTGTTGTGTGTGTATATGCATGTTTGTGTGTGTGCTAATGGTGAAATTGTTGTGTATATTTTAATTTTTTTAGTATTATAATAAACGTTTGTAACACTCAAACCCTTGCACTGACATGGACAACTGCCACTCTTAACCCATCAATATACGATAGACTCATCTAGAATCGAACCTGGGTCCTCTTGCTTTATTAAGTACAAATATATTAAATGACTGGTAAACTATTCTATTACTTGAACATCATCTTCGCCATAACTATCCCACTGCTGGCCGCTAACATAATAGAGTTGTAACTTATGATTGGATATGTAAACATGGCTCCACGAGTGGGAAACAATTAGTATTAACACGGACCGAAATTGTCATTAACCGAAGGCCGTGTCGAATGGCACCGGTCCCAAGACAATGGCCTCTAATATCGACATTGAACAAACTACATAAAAAACGAATCCGTTTATATCGGGTTCCGTGTTTGAAGCGTTCATGGTTCGGCGACTTGCGTCGATTTTAAGTGTTTAAGAAAGTCAAGCAACAGCGGGCGCGGTTCATAGGAGGATGTGGGACGTATGTGCGAGAAGAGTGAAGTCGAGGAGTCCAGGAGTTTTTGCAGCACAAAAACTTGAGATACTTGGGGTGGCAACAAATTCTTCCATCCAAGGCCGTATTGCATCGTCAAAATAACGGAAATTAATGGAAAGTATTTATCCCAAGTATTTATCCCATCCATTTATGAAATGAACGACAAATTACAGTTAACTGTAATTATGTAACAAATATATTTTTACTAATTCGATTGTTTCCTTCTTGCTCCTATTATATTAAATTTTGTATGGGAAAGACCGTTTTTACAATATACCTTAAAGTTTGATCACACAACAACCGACAATGCCAATCCAATTTTTCCGACTGTTTATTCCGAAACTATAAATATGTTATGGCGTTTGTATTCTATCAACATTTTTAATTTTTTTGCTCATAACCTCTACATAAAATTTAGAAACACTATTTATTATACAGAACCTCCTTTATCATTTGAAACGTACATACTTGACTATTCGTTACAAGTTTTTACATCAAAGATTAGTTAATGACTTAGTAAAAAGATATCAACGAGTTAGAGTTTTCATGAAAGTCTACAATTAAATGATCTTTGTAATATCATTAGGTAACAACTGGTTTGGAGTGAGATATGTTACATTGTTTTGATAAGGAAAACTCGTGGAACTAGTCAGATCTGTACTGACGACGGGAATGTGACCACTTCACGCTGATTAAATGTCACTTCCGGTATGATTATGTCTATGAAATACATTAAATAATGTATCTATAAAAAATATATAATCGAATAATAAAACAGGCACCATCTTGTCTTGGAAATAAAAGTGTCAATCCCTAAGGTAAATTGTTAAGAACCAGTATAAAAATGGAGGTCTAGAAATTTAGTAAATAAATGCTACGGATATAAAAATCGTATAGTTGAAAAAAATATATTTCATTGAAAATAATTAACTTAAAGACTGCAGTACACGGTAGTGCGTTTGGTATTCCTGATATCCATAGATGGCACTAACCTCTTACCGTCAAGTATCCATCCATCTATCCAGCCATCTTTTCCTTTATCGAGTAAGTAAAAAAAAAATTAAAGCCTCCCTTGAAACTGAAGGAACTTTCTGCGTCCTTGTAAAATTAAAGAAAATACGAATACATCGGTATTTACGAGTAAATTTTATCTATGGTCCCAGATCAAGATGGCTTGGAGTAAGTTATGGAGATCTTTATTACCAAGTACACAGAGTTGCCATGTATTTCATTAAAGCATGCGGCGTTTGCCATATGGTTTGCCATTGGTTTTGTCATATTGTATAAAACATTATCAAGTGTAAACTTTATTTCATGACAAAACTGTTGGTAAACATTAAATAAATAAATAAAATTAAATCATTTCTTTACACATTCATACAGGGGATTTTTCTACAAAATAAAATAAAATCTAAAATAGTTCTTAACTCATCAATTAATCAAATGAGAATTGCATCAAATTCAATCAAATGAGAATTGCATCAAAATCAAAGAATATGTCTTCTGATTGTGAAGGTGAACGGTGTTATGAGATCAGATCATCAATTATAACACCCGTGTCATATTTCACGAATCCTTAGAAATAGATACGTGCTGAAATCATGCATGACATACGTCCTTAGCAAAATTCAAGGTAAGGTGAACCAGCTGATCACGACAACTTACCTAACAGCCCGCTTTTATGAATGAACGAAAGCCGTACGCGCGTAAATCCATTGACACATCTCTGAATCATTCGATAACACGAATTTGAAAAACGAACATTCAAACCGACATTTCACATCACCATAAACAACACTGGCACACAAAAAAAAAAACAAAATGTCAAATTCATATACTTCACTATAAAAATTGTGTGGGAATTTTTCGAAGAGATTTGAATTTCCCGCCTTTTCGTGTAGATGTTAACTTTTTTTATTATTATTTAATCTGTAAAGCAAGTGATCACGCGCGGGCGGCGACATTGACTGAGTGAGTAGCTGTTCGGGCCAGGCTTCCCGCTCTAGCCTTGCGTAATGTTAACGGGGCATAGAGTAGCGAGTAGTGCGTAGAATTGAACCTTATTTGGTAGATAAACAAAATGTTTATCAATGTAGTTCTGTCACAGCCTAATACAGATCGATTTATGCCTTGAAGCTTTGAATCAATTTTTTTGGTTAATTTTTAATCCAAATTATTTGAACATCTTTAAATTAATATATCGACGGTAAAAAGCAATTCTGACATGGTAGGATCCTTAAAAAACATATTTAGAAAGAAAAAGCCTGTTCCCGTGTCTCAACCACGACGAAAATATTTCAGCAGCATTGGAATTTACACAATAGTTCTAGGAGTGCTATTTTTACCGTCGATATAGGCTAATGCAGTAGAAATGATCGATCGCGGATTCCACGTCAGATGTTCAGAATTTGAGATATGCGGAACCCGATAGCTTCCGACATGGGTTAACGACTACCGTCCAGTGGCAACGGGATAGAGAGTTTTATGTGCCCTCCTCGTGTGTCTTAAGAAATGTTTGCCACTACGACCTGGTCCGTTCTTGCTTACCTCGGCCAATCACTTATGATGGTTACAAGCTACGCTATATTCGCGCACAACTAACAACAATGAAATATTAATTTACAATGCTATATAATTATGAAGGCCACGTGCAAAATGATATAAGTATGAAATCATAAATAAATATAAATGTATTGTGTCAATAAAACAAGTGAACCGGAAGCAAACGGTTTTGACCCAGCGACGTGGGCGACGCCGCGCGACCGAGCTAGTTCTACAGGGACTGACATACGGCATGTGGGTGTTACAGAATGTGCATAGATTAAAAATAATTACAGAGAACTCGTGTATAACTTGGGTCAGTAAAAAGAATATTGTTAAAGTGAGACAGTTTCTTCAGTCTGGTTTAGGATTACAAAACTCCAAAAAATTCTTGTGGCAAACGACGCGGTCTCCGCTTATAAGTGCGCACGGCGATGTAGTCTTAGGTAGGAAAACGCACTAACTTGGATATTATTACATTAAGTAAGTATTAAATTATAATAAATTAAATCCTATTCACAACCAAGACAATTACAATATAATCGAACTGGAACTGATGACTGTTCCGGCAACTTATTTCAACGTGATAAAAGACGCAGCAAAGCGACTAAATGTTTTCTGTTCAACACAAGAATATAGGTACCTACTACTAGATGTCGCTACCTTCGATGTCGAACCTATTAGATGTCGCCTCTCATAGAAGTTAACACAAAATACTGTCCCCTTGAATATACACTTATACATAGGATTCGTTGAATTACCAATGAACTAAAAAAAGTTAAAACATTATATGTTCAAACTAATAACACCCATTGTACCTAGAACTGCTGGATGGTACAAACCAGTTCAATTTCATATGGATACATCAACTAGAAGTGGGTGAACATCAGGTTATTATACATACATAAAGGACGACCCATTAATAATACTAGTTTCGCATACATATTTCAGCCATCATATTCAGATACACTTTTACGAATTCAGGTAACCACAACCGAGGGCATTAAACTTTAATTGGGGATTTAATTTGTAATTAAGGTTAATTTTAAACAGGCCGGTGCAACAGCGGTTGTTAATTTTTAATTTAATTAAAAACTAATTACTACGGTTTGATAATAAGGCTTTTGTTATAAATTCATCCGTTGTGTTTCACCCATTTACAAGATGCAATAAATAGTTAAAATTATTCGTAATACAACGTGTTTTAATTAATGAGAAAGAAGTATAAATTATTTTAACATAAATGGGTACTCTACTGACTTGACGTGATCAAGATTCATAAGTGTGTTGATATTTCGGTATATCAAAAAATAAATCGTGAGTACCCATTATATTTAAAATGTTTAGTGACCAAGATATAAGTTTAAAGCGATCGTAGCGGCAACGTATACCTTTTTACTACAGCATTTGGAGTATGGATTACGCTTATAGAGGACGCGCCGGGCTCCGCAAGGTACAACCACAAAAAATGCCGCTTTCGTTCCATATAACTATAAGGTCTTCCATTCCTTTTTAACTTTTTTATGTGTATATATGTTCCGCCGGCTTTAGAAAAAACTCGAAGTGTTATCCCACACTATTTATATGTACATAAGTAACAAATTTCACTCAGATTTGTTCAGTACATTTACGGGAAAGGCGAACAATAATTCTTCCATCCTCATAAACTTTCGCATCTATAATATTAGTAGAATATGAAGCACAAACTTTGGCTAATATTAGTAGAATATGATGTACAAACTTTTGCATCTATAGTATACGTAGAATATAAAAAAGTCAGAATAATACATATTTTGACGAATGGGCAGCAAAATGTGAGCACACTGACGTCGACCCCCGTAGGTAAAACACCATAAGAATTAAAATGCGACCCTCAAAAAGTCACCCACATTTTACGAATGAAAGCATTTTTTTTGTCTCAAAGGCCATTCCACCCCGATAAGTACCCCCCGAGCCGAGGGTGATAATTTCCATCTGTAATTATCGAATGTAACTACTGACCTGGACTAATCTGAAAAGAGGACTGACTTTTGATTTAAATACGGCCTCGTATCGATTATCGGTAATGACATTTTCAGTACCTGTTAAACCGAGGTTGCTCAGCGCCATCTAGTGCAAAACATTATTAGTAAATTTAGGTAGTTTTTTGAAACCGTCATTAATCGAATCATTAGCCCAAAAAAAGCTGCCGAAATGTCAATTATTTTCTTATCCTATTTGATGCATAAAATAACTCGATAGCAAATTAATTTAGTTAAGGATCTCAGCTTATTTTTGACAAGAAAATAATATCAGAAAAGCGTGATTTGAACGTGAGCCTACGTGAATGTAGGAACCACTAGCCTTTTAATGATATAATTTGTAATCCTCGTGCCATAAAAGTAACAATATGTCAAAACTGCGTGTTACCGAACACTACACAATAGTACCAAACCAAGCGTATTAAGTCAAACACGCGTAGCATAATACCGACATCGTTACGACTAATTTAAGCCATTATCGTCCTAATATACCTACAATACAGTTTAAAATGGCGTGCGTTGCGGTAAATGGGGTGGTTGACCTTGTATTGTAAAGGTTAAGTTTTTGCTAATCACAGCTGATTCAAGGCTCGCTATGGTTGACCTCGGTTGAACTTGTACTTAGACACTGCGTAATGCAATGTCATCAAAAAATATTATAACTAACTTTTTGTACGATTGTGATTAAAATATTATTAGTTTTAACCATTAATAACACTTAATGAATATTCGTTCTCATAACTACGGCGGCCCGGAGCTGTTCCGCCACATTGTACCAGCTCAAATAAAACGCTTGATACTTAAAGTTGACAAAAAGTATGACCATTTTTACGTGCCCTCTGAAACACGGATATGCTCCGAAAATCTATTAGCGACCCATCCTTCGATGTAACGCTGCTGTCCGTTGCTTAACTAACACGATTAGGGAGTTATTTGAGATAAACTTAATTCACTTGCATCGTAATAATAATAGTAATAATAAAAAAATTTAAAAAAAAATTTTTTAATAAACCATCAACTTACTCTCGTATATCTGGCACGCACTGCTATGGCTTAAATTCTTATAAATTCAATGAAAGTAGACTTTCACTAGTGAAGATGAAAATCGTTTTTCCTCAACAGCACAATATGACCCTCAGTGGAGTGGCGTGGCGTGGGCTGGGCGGCTTCGTGACTTGCTCGCACCACGCAACAGGTTTGGCCGAGCGAATTCCGGCCTTCAAATGTTTTTAAAACTGTTTCAGACGCAGACCATTTTGAAGTTAATGAAATGATGACAAATTAAATAAATAAACGTTAATTTTAACTTTGGCAAACAGTTTTCTAAGTTACATTTTGAAGATAAAATAATAATATTTTAAGCGCATAATAATCTTGTATATAATTTATCGGTACAAAACTAAGGAAATGAATTTATAGTAAACTTTCAATTCGTTCATTAACGAATCTAATTAATGAAAATTCCAATATAATTCCCGAAACCGCTTTACAACGCAGAGAGACGGAGTTTAGAGAATTGTTCGGAGATCTCGTTTGAAACAACCGCAGTTTAGACAAAACTGTAGCAAGATATCTTGTTAAAAGCTTTAATTTCACTAAAAGCTCTGTCTCTCGTATAAAATGCGTAATTTTTTCCACCGTTGAGTTTAAAACAAGTAGATATAAATATTAGGTTAAGGAAGACTCGGTGGCGGGAATGTTTTTCTTTATTTCATTCTTAATGGAATTGAGGCGAAGATTCATGAGACTCCAGGTTAATGAGATTGTATTATGAAAGTATTTTACTACTGTTTGTAGTATTGTTTGTTTAGCACAATATTGTTTGTCAGGTTTAAATGTAAGCCGAGGAATGGGGTTCCATGTACATATAATTGCACCTAGCTATTTTAGTTGTCATTATTATAATGTCATTCTTTTACCGTTACACTATCGCTGATGAACATATAACGATGAAACATTTTCGAAAACATTAAGGGTGCGTGTTAAAAATTTGATAATGTAACCCAATGCACCAAAAAACGTCCTTAGATCGCGTGCGCTGCGAAAACTCTTGACGATAGAGCAAAGTATTGTACTACGGCCATTTATGTGATAGATAAATGTTTGTTCTAGGGTCACAGGTTTGTGCTGTCTGTTAATAAAATTGTTGTGTGTGCTACTCGCGGCACTGGGATTTATACAGTAGGTTTTCATAAACCTCATGTGTTAAAACGTTTACTGATGACTGGTCGAGTGCACGTTAAGAACAAGTCGTGTTTCAACAATACGTAAATTTGTTTTATTAATGGCCAGTGTTACAATGGTAAATATAATCAATACATCAAGCAATTACCCTACATACCACGATCATGGTGCACAGACGCGTGGGCAGCGTGGGCAGTGGAGCCGATGGTGAAACCATCAATGGCCGATGGGGTCCCAGATAAGAAAGTGTTCTTTACTATTGGTCCGGAATTTTAGGATCGATCGAAATGCATTCGAGAATTTTTAAATATTTTTGTACAGTTGATAATGAAATTTTTTTAAAGGTCTATAAAAATTGCGTCTGAGGCCACGAGCAATACAATTCCACTAATCCTATTAATATTATACTCGTAAATGGGAATATTTATATGGATGTATGGATGTATGTTTGTTACTACTTATCGCAATAACTACTGAGCTGATCTGGACAAAATTTGGGCAAATTATAATTCTTAATAACCTATGTGTTACCTACTCATTATCAACGCGCGCAAAGCCGCGGGCAGACACTATTATTATAAGAAATATCACTTTAAAGCTTAATATTTATATTTTTGGTTGCCTAAATTTAAAAAGACTATACAAACAATATCATTTTTATATTTAGAAGCAATTGGGTTAGATACCAAAGAAAAAAAAAATACTTTTTTAATGGTATCATATACGCATTGAAGTACCTGAGAGTGTACATAAATCGATCATCAGAGACACCTGTTTTCTTGTAAGTTCTATTCCCGAACCTCGTCACGTACCGAGGTTGGAATGAAACTTTGTAAAGAACGCTTTTACAACCAAGAACAGCAAATACCAAAGACATTTTCAAAACACATTTTGGTGGGTTCAAAATTGTTTATCTTTCACGAGTCTATTAATACAAAGGTTGTATATGCCTTTTTAAATCTTTACATTACCTCAAAAGTTCAACTTATTGTACTTGTGAAGGAGTAACAATCATCCATCCATCCTCACAAACTGTCATATTTACAATATCAGTAAGATTACAGATTAAATTAACGATTAACAATCGATATTAATCGATTATTTAAGTCACTGGTGAGTTACAGTAGTAGCAACTGATCTTCATTCATAAATGATGAAACGCACGTGGGAGGCGCCCCCTCGCGGCGGGTTCCGTTAACGTCTTTTTAAACGGACGTTTGTTTGTTTCTCATCGGCTCGCCTTTCACACCGACCTGCGATATTGACATTTCTCTACAGATTGAGCCAATCCATCATCAACCTTAAGTAATTGTTGATAAGGGTTATTATAAGCGAAGTATGAATGAGTTACTCAATAATGAAAGTACAGGTGTTTCGTAATGATAGTATGCATGTTTTAAAGTGTTTGTACAGGTATAAGGGTAATACTTATAAATGGTTTACAGACTAAAATTGTGGCGTATAGAAATCGAGTTTGACTAAATTGACTCATGAGATATTGCTTTTAGATTAACTAATTACTACGCGTCTACGAGAGAAGGATTCATTATGTTTTTGGAAGGTAGTTGTGGTATTATCTTATTGAGGTTAGATAAAAAGTAAAAAACTAAATAATAACACTTTTTTGTTGCAAATCATACAAGTTTTCATAAGAATATCTTTGAATACATCATTATTGTTATTTACTTGTGGTAATTCTGGACAAAAACCTACCACAATAATATTACATTTTTAAAATAATATAGGTATATGTAGATACATATATATATGTAGATTCAATCATAACATCACAATATCTAAATCCTCTCGGAACATGACAAAACAAGAAGCGACACAATTTGTTCCACTGGAAAAACTTTCGCAAAAATAACGAGAACTCCCCCGAAACTCTAATGATGGCAATACAGTTTTTGTGATGGAGCGAGACAGAAGATCTTTAATTAGGGAGCAAAAGAGACGAGAATAGGGAAAAATGCGAGATGTGATTGGATCGCGTGAGGGATTAGCGATGTATGTTAATGGCTTCGGAATTGAGCCGGAGTTCGTCTCGAAGGTCGCCTTTCCAAAATGGTAAACCGAGTATATAATTTGTAATATCATTTTTTTGCCATAATTCCTCACTAGAGTAGCATGGTGAAGGACCCAGTAGGTTTCATTAGTTATAACTAGGCAAAGTTATACGGAGTACCTTCTCGATAATGGTTGAAGAGAGTCATATTAATGTGATTATAGATCCCATATGCCGGCGGTTTGTGTCGATGGGTTTGATCGACTGAGTTAAGTAACAGTGGGTGGCGGTTGGAGGATGGGAATTCATCAGTAACTAAAATTCTTTGAAAGTGTGAACACAGATCAGTTATAGCCGCTGATTCTGTTAGTTAAAAGACGGTCTAAAAACCATGTTGGAGATGTTTGGGCATAGAAAACTTGGAAACTGCGGACATAGAAAAGCGTGATGGAGCTTATATGCTTTCTCAGTTGTGAAGATATATGCCATTTGGAAGGCCATTATAGAAATATAAAATGCGGTGATAGCCTAGTGATCAAGAATTCGGCCTCCTACTCGGGGGGTCCGGGGTCGAATCTCAGGGCGCGCACTTCTGATTTTTCGGAGTTATGTGCGTTTTAAGCATTTAAATGTCACGCGCTGTAACGGTGAAGGAAAATGTCGTGAGGAAACCTGCATGCCGGGAGTTTGCAAAACTCAAAGGCGTGTGAAGTCTGCCAATCCGCACTTTGCCAGCGTGTTGCATTATGGCCTTAACCTTCTCATTCAGAGCAGAGACCCGTGCTCAATAGTGGGCCGTCGTGGGTTGAGATGATGAGAAGGCCATTACAGTCGAATCTTATTGATCATTATTATTTGCGTCATTATTATTCATTATTTGCGTTTGCGGATGCTGCCATAAGTAGCTCTATAATTTTGTTCTCGGTCGACAACGTGTCAGAGACCTGGTGGATGCAACCATCCTACGGTTGTAACGTCTATGATGATAGATAGATAGATAACACTTTATTGTACACCAAGAAAAGGACAACAGTACAGAAATATGTAAAGACTAAGTACAAAAGGTGGTCTTATCGCTAAGTCAGGTAACCTGTCTTAATTTTTTTTTTAATTTATAATTCCTTTTTTACAATTTTTAATCTTGACCACGCGTTGAAGGAGTCACAAGGCGAGGTTCTCCACGCAATAGATCTCAACCTCGTCGCCGGCTGGAGCACTGACCCCCGCTGTGCAGCTCACTCCCCTGATTGCATTCCAACTGAGCCTGATGCTCTGGTGTTGGATCACATGCACACCGGCTGTAGGGTGACACTTACTGGATGGATGAACGGGATTTTGACGATTTAATTTTTTTATTGTAACATTAGTAAGTACCCTCAGTTTGCTTCAAAATAATTTAAATTAAGGGAATGAATGTTTTCATCCCTTTTTATTTGTGCAATTGTGTTTAGCTGGAAAATTTCTTTTTTATTTTCGGGATATTATTTAGTTTTTATTACTCCTCAATTATAATAATGTAATGGATTTTGAGTTTACTTATTACAAATGAACAAAATTTTGCTCTTTGTATTAGTTTTAATATAATAGTAGTTTATAATAGTGTAAGTTGTCGGAGCTATGATTAATAGTTGTCAGTTTCTTTATTCTTCTTCCCTGTTTGAACCAACCACGTTAATTTTTTCTGTCCAAATATTGTCCGTTTTACCTTCGCAGCATGGATGTCCTAGCACCTGCTAGCAGTGGGCCGAATCGAGGGCACTTTGAGTGTTTCTCTCGAGCCTCTGGTACAGGGCAGTTAATTGAGATTGAGTGGGACCTTGGGGAATGAATGGCTTCTTGACGAACCCTACTAGATACTGATAAACCTAATTCATCTCTACCATTGCTACATAATATTTATAATGTTTCATAGATCATTTTGTATACTCTGCCAATCACGAGTCGAGGAACATAGCATACTGATGACTGGGCTTAAGGTGGCTTAGTGTAAAATTTAATTCTATATAGCACTGTGTACGCTGAAGTTATGACGAATTGTTAGAGAAAAGGTCGAAAAATCCCCGGTCAGTGATGATGATCCCAATTAGATGGTGCTAAAACTAACATTCTATTGTTCCATTGCCCATTGCGCTCACACCGCCAACAATAGAGCCCGATGGAGACACATCGCAAGACCTGCAATACATCAAGAGAGCAAAAATGATCCAGTACCACCAAAGTCATCGTAGATCACGACCACTCTACCAGGAGCGAATTACTAAAAAGAGAAAACTAACCGGGCTACCATTTGAGGGGTAAAGTTCGTAGGAGAGCCGGTAGCATACTTACGAGATCCTGGAGTTCTACCTTATGTGTCGAACTGCTGCTCGGAGAGAGAGTGGGTAGGTACCCTAATACCGTGCAATCTCTGGATTTACGTGTATTCTTAATTTTCTCCTAACCACAACCCATAACGCTTAGTTAGAGTTCAGATGACGGGATGTGAATTGTCTAAAGATATTTATTTTATTATTTATTTACTAGATTCCGTCCGCAGCTTCGGCGTGGTAGGTACGCTGATAAAAAGTAGCGTTTATTATTATTCCAGATTGAAATTATTAATTTATATTTTGATCCAAGCCAAGTTTGATCCGGACCCGTACTGCAGTATTTACGTGAAGGAGTACCATCAACTCACTCTCACAAACCTTCGGATTTATGATACAAGCATGGCATGGCCATGGAAAGCACATTGTACATAATATAAGAGGTTCTACTCGTGTTCTCGATATCAATTTTTCAGGATTGTACATTATTGAAACAACAGGCGGACGTCAATTAATCTTGATTCCGGTCCGCTGTCGGCTGATTGTGGTTCCGTGCTTATAGCCGCGGCGGCGTTGCTACGACTTATGGGAATCGAAGCCGCAGATAAAAATACAGAAGACATGACGTCATTACCACAGTTCGTAAAAGGAATTTAGTGTAAAATGGGGCGAAGACTACACACACGGGCATCCCTTCGCATTAGCATTCCCTGTGTCGCAGTGTTACATTTGTTTTGTTATTATTTACGGGATAAACAGATAAACGAGCAGACAAGCAAAGGGAAGTAATATATTGTTGACGCAACCGGAAGCAATAACAACATGAAACGAACTCACTTATTTGCGTATGTTAATAATTTATGTACGTCATTTTTTTTTAAATCCAACACCGTTTCGGAAAGATGCTTTATTGCAACGAAATGTGTATGTATGAAGAAATTTAAAAACTCCTCAGCACATATTTTAAAACAACATAAAATGATACAAAGTACAAAAATAACAATAAAAGTACACAACAAATACAAATCCAATCCAGAAAACCCAATCAAGCAGATCTTACAAGACCCTAAAACCCATATATTTTCAAGGCAAGTCATAAAGCATTGTATAAAATCACACGAGGTTCCTGTGCACCCCGCACGCCGCACCCGCACCCCCGGCCGGGTGCTAATAACATATTAATATTCATCGGCTGAACCCTATCTTTGGACGAACCATTATTAAATTACCACCCCGGATCCTCTCTCAAGTCTGTAAACATTTAGGGGTCCATCGCCCCTTCTATGATGATAATGATGTTTTAGTGGCCAGCTGGGGCCACGACGCCACAGCGGTCAGATGGGGATGCATTCCAAGTATTATTCTACTAACTTTAGCGTTGCTTCCGTATAGCTAAAGACCGTGCACGGAATGCTTTCAATTGAAATATCTTTTTTATTTGTAGATCGATTACAATAAAACAAATACGAATTGTTATTTCAACCTTACTGCTATAAAGTACATCAGTGATAATTGCATTCAAATTGGAGCAGTCATTTCTTAAATAAGCTCTTTTCTGTTACACCAAGAGTTGAATACTTTTTAAATTTTTTTTTAGAAAATTTTCAAAGACGTTAATTTTTTAAGTAAGTATACAATAATATAACTTAATTTATAGTCCAAATTTAGAATTAATTTATTCATATGCTCGCAGATTCCCTGTGACACCATATTTTTAATGGAGTTCAAAATAGGAGGAGGTTCCCGTGTGTGTTTTTTTTTCATTTCTTTCATATGCAACTCTACCTCCAGTAAACAATATATATTTTACAAAATAAATAGTGGTTCAAAATATCTGGATAACATATAGCAGAAAAAACATGGAAAACTTTAAAATGAAATCCCGAAAACATGCACCCGGCATATTGCCCGCTCCCCTCCCCTTTGGAAGAGTGCGATTGCCATCAATAGGAAACCAATCAGGTAAGTGGATCGTATTTCACGGGATTTGCGGGCCGCGCCGGGCCGCATAGCTTGTCTCTATATTTTTCCAATACATTAAAACTGCGAGTACTCAAGTTATATGTTATGCAAGAGAGATTGGAGTCAGTGAAGAACCGATGTGTTTTAATCCACATCAAAAGGGAGGCGGTTCGATCCGTTTTTATGAAAATTAGGTCGAAGTATGATATTTAGCACAGTTTATACAGAGGAGTGTAAAAAAGTTACATTTTATACTATAACTAGAATTGCCCTCGCTTTGCTTCGGAAGAATAGTTGTCCAGTGGTTTCAAAGTTGCCGTACTACTTTTAACCTGTTATCCCACGGTAACAAAGCTATTTTCACGGACAAAAAGTATTCTTTAACCATTGTCCTCATATAAGCCAAAAAAATACTAAATTTCATCTAAATTGGTCCATTGGTTTCGGAGTTACCATACTAATTTTAACCTGTTATCCTGCAGGAATAGAG
>DWJZ01000605.1:0-30131 GCA_018249125.1 Asbolis capucinus
TTTATATATATAGAGCAGGGGAGATAAGACATCGGAAAGTATGAAACTTGGCAACATTGTACGAATGAATGAATGTATATTTGAAGGTTATTTTAACCCCTAAAAGACAGAACTGACAAACATGTTGTGAGCCGTCGGTGCGCAGTGTTCGGTGTCGATGCCCGCCCTAGGAAGGACACGTCGTCCGCCCGCCCTAGGCTGCATCGATATTCCAGGTCGCCGGTACTAATATGATTACTAAAATGAAAATTAGTATGAACTAGTAACTTGTTTCGCTTGTGTATATTAGGTAGAATTCACATTTATTTAACCTACAGTGTATGTTTGTATATTAGTATGTTAGTATATATGTATGTTTGTTAAGTGTTCGGGTCAAATCTTACAAGCTTAATTAGACCCACTTCCTCTTACACTACGAAGCTAAAATTTTGCATGAGCCTTCCATCCTGATGACAATGTATTTTAATGATAAGCATATCCTGATACTAGGTTCAGGATTGGCTCCAGACAAGGGAACCCTTCATTTGTTAACAATACAGTTACCATATTTTGTGTATTTCTTTGTATTTAGGATGTATAACTAAAGGTTGTGTTTTAAAATACCTTGTTTTGTTTATAAACAAACTTACTCAAATTGGTTTTTGAAACTACACAAATAAACAAAGAATAATAGAATATATAATAATTAATACTTTGACTTAATAAAATAGGTAGTTTGGAGTATTTTTCAAATAACTTCTATGTATGGAAATAGGTTACGCAAAATTTCAAATATTATCTCCCAAATTTAAGAAAATCGTTCAAACCTACCATCGTTTCAGAAAAGTGGAGGAGAAAAATAGTGAAAAAGCCTTCTTAGCCCATTTTTTGTAACAACGCTTAATTTTTTTCCTTTTTAATTACTTGTACTTAAATCATTTTGAAAAGCTGAAATAAATATTGAAAAAGGTGTTCAAGTCAAGTCTACAAATAAGCCTTGACACCATACGTCGAACTGTACCAATTATGTCACAATAACTAATTTTTCTGCTAACAGGATCTTCCGACGCGAAGCGAGAGTAGTTTCTAGTATTTAATAATCTTGATTTTAAATGTATAAATGCGTGGGCTGAGTGTAACAATTTACGTTTGAAGTCCGTCTGGTGTCCGTGTCAATGCCCGCCCTAGGAAGGACATACTCGCCCTAGGAACGTGACGCCGCCCTGTCACCCGCCCTAGGTGGCCTTGGACAAACCTTTAAATAACTATATTTGTGACTCCGTTCGTTATTACGATCCGTGTCTACTGCGTGCTGGAAGTTCAATAAAATTAGGACAATTTAATAATGTGCGTGTTTTTCCAGTACTAAAATAATTTAGCCTTAGATTTTCTTTGCAAATCCCGTATTCGATCATCAGTTAAGGCCAAGTGACACATAAATTCTTATTCTCGGATCATGGGTATTTGTAATGTAATGTGTTTGTAACACACTGAGCTATACTTATTAGGTATTGTGTAATTTTCGGAATCGAACCCGGGATTTCTTGGCTCTAAGTAGCAACAACTATCATCTTCTCAACTCATCACGGCCCACTACTGAGCACGAGTCTCTTCTCTGAATGAGAAGGTTAAGGCCATAGTCCACCACGCTGGCCGAGTGCGGATTGGCAGACTTCACACACTTTTAAATTTTGCCAACTCCCTGGCATGCAGGTTTCCTCACGATGTTTTCCTTCACCGTTATAGCAAGTAACATTTAAATGTTTAAAACACACATAACTCCGAAAAGACAAAAGTGCACGCCCTGGGATTCGAACCCGGACCCCTCAAGTAGGAGGCCGAATTCTAAATCACTAGACTATCACCGCTTATCAACTATCAACTTATATACAATTGTATTTTGAGAATCCAATAGCAAACTGGTCTTCCGTCTAATATTAAAATAGTCCAAGGTTGGTGGTACTAAATTATCTCGTACCCAAACCTGACCCTGGGGCAGAGGACACAACTTATTTAACTAATATCAAAACCATGTAAAATACATATTTCGACAACTGCAGTACATTCCTCGTAATTCAGGGGGAGGCTACCCTTCGGTACACCTATGGTCATACAATAGGTTACAGCACAGTTCACCTTCCTCCCGACAAGGACAGACGGACACGCGGCCATTGACCTGGACTGCTGGAGCGATCTGTGTACACAGCATACAGCTGAACAGGTGACACGTCAGATAGCATAATGCTCGAGTACAATTAACGGAATTAAAATAAGTTATGAAATATATTGTCGCATAACTTGGCGTTGTTGTTATGGAAAATTTTAAATTGTTTATTTCGGTTTAGGTATTTGTTGAGTAACTAAAGTTGATTAACAAAATTATTAAAGTTTGCATGTTGAATTAATGTTGTATGTTGAATAGATGGAAGGATAGCTGGATGTATAGATGGATGGATAGATAGATGGATGGATGGATAGATAGATGGATAGATGCATGGATAGATGAATGGATAGGTGGATAGATAAAAAGTGGGATGGAAAAATAAAAAAATATACTTTTTACACAGGCTAGACGCGGGCGAAGCCGCGAGCGGACCCTAGTTATTATATGTATGTATGTATATTAAGAAACATACATATAACCTCTATGTTCCAAATACGAATTATAACAAGTCACTTATATTTTTTCGCGAGGCTTAAGCTCTAATTGCCAGTAGCTATCCTGGCTGCGATACGAAGGGTCCCGGGTTTGGTCTCCGAGCACATATCAAAGACAGGAGAATGTTTTTTTCCGGGTCATTGATGTTATACCTTCGTCGTTGGCGTCCTAGACACAGGAACTGCCAGTGGAGAGACAAAAACTTTTCAGTTTTATCACTCTTATAACTATTAGTTAGGAACGTAACCACATACATATATTATTACACAAAAATCTAATTTTTGAAGTAATTTAACGATACATACAAAAGTAGAATCTAATGTTGCTTTCGTCCCCCCTGGCTACCGTTGTCATCTGAAACGTGAAGGTACAATGCAAGTTAGTTCAAAACAGTCCTGTGGATGATAGTCTGCCTGCGGGCCCCCGGGCGGGGCCGTCGACCTCAGGTACAACCTGGCTGCTTCAAGGAGGTCTGGAAAATTCCAACTGCTTTTCCAAGAATGTTATTTACTCAATATTTATGTACGTTTCGTCCACTTCACCGCTTACAGGGTTGATCGTGAAGATTGGCTTACAGATGAATGGTCTTCCACTGGACACGGGACTCTATTCCTGAATGAGGATGCTTAGGGCATATCCTACCACGCTGCTCCAGTAAGATTCAAAAGATTTATTAAATGTAAAAAAATACGAGCAGTTCACTTAAATAGGCTTGAAGGTTTGAAGAGCACCAATCCGCACATGGGCAGCGTGGTAGACTGCACCCCTCACAGTGTGGGTCCCAGTATTGGGACTGTGGGTTGTGGGCAAAAAATTCGCCTGAAGCAACTTGCTTCACGAATAATGCACCAAACAGAATTTGGGTTATTATGAAACTGACACAAGTATAAAGGTTTTACAAAATAAATTTACAAAAAACATATTTTTAAACAAAATCAGCGAGAATTGATATAAAATTATATAAATCTGATAGGAACCAAAGGTTCCAGGTTCGAGTACCGGTCAGGACATTAGTTCTCTGTTCATATATACTAGGCTGACATGAATGTACTAGCATTTATTTTTGAACAACAGATTTCTACGTCCTTTTATCCCTCAAAGTGAAAGGCCAAAGTATAGGTAACGGCAAACTTCTGGAAGCGATGCCCGGGGCGGGTGGAGGACTGCAGGTCGTCGCCCCGGGACACCCCGGGACCCCCCCAGGGCCACCCCGGGCGGGACGTGCTCCACCTGGGCATATCTAACAACTGGCTTACAGCTAGAATTTGAATAGAATTCATTTGTGAAATTAAAATGCGGTTGCATCAGTACACTTTACGTATCTTGCTGCAGTACCTGTATGAAAAGACTGAGATTTTAATACAGAATTCGCTCTCAACTGCTCTGCTAAATGTTTAATGACTAAGTTTGATATATCTATATTAAATAGAAGAAAGAAGAAAGAAACCTATATTAAATAATAATTACATTAAAAACATATCTTAATATCTCTAGTAGTTGAGCTGATATATGTTCCATGTCAGGTACGTAAAGACCTGGTCTCCAAAATTTACTATGCCTATACGAAAGTGTAAGCAAAAATGTATGTTTTTTTAATATTTGGTTTGGCTTGGTTCGTTGGTAGCAATGACAAAACTATGTCGCAGACTTTCGGGTGGACAAAAACCTTCAGATACCTGTGTTGGCCACTAGTCCCTCAACCAATCCGCATTGGAGCAACGTGGTGGGGAACTAGGTCTCCTCAGCCTAAGGAAAGCCCAGTAGTGCGCCATCAATGGGTTAAAGCCAAGTTCCTATGAGAAAGAAAAGTGTATGCTAGTGGCAAGAAATTCTTCATCGCTTCCATCTTTCATCGTTGCCAGTAGTGCCGTGTTGGGTCATGTTAGATTCACTGGATATTGATATTAATTAATAAAACAAGGTTAATTAAAAATATATAAAAACACAAGGTTTAATAATAGATCCATAATACAAAGAAACACACAAAATTTCATAACAGCATTGTTAACCGTTGAGGAGTTCCCTTGTCTGGAGCCAATCCTGAACGAAGTATCAGGTCATGTCATAAAAATGCATTGTCATCAGGATGAATAGTTTATTCAAAATTTCAGCTCCGTAATGTAAGAGGAAGTGGGTCTAATTAAACTTGCAAGATTTGACCCGTAATAATCAAATATACTAACATATGTACTAATATACAAACATATAATGCAAGTTAAATAAAAGCTATTAAAAAAATATTAAACCTAGATAGGCTAATCATCAATAATTTATATTTCTTTGCTTGTCTGTGTGCATGGTAATATACGAAACAGGTAATCCGATAAAAATTCGATTTTTCTGCATTGTACCTATCGAGAAAAGAGAAAACACACATCGACGGTCTCTGCACTTATATCCTGACATGGACAGACAAAATTCATGACCCAAGAAAAAACATTTATCTGTATCATTACATGTCTAACCCAGCTCGGAATTCCAATCAGGTTCCTCGCTTCGCAGACAAGGCACTACCAACTTAGTTATATGCTCGTTCTTACATAAATAGTTAAATAAAGAATTTGTAGGTAAAATAAATGATTCTTACATGTTTTGTTACCCCTAGAATTACAAAGACGGCGCTATGTTCATAAATTGTATTAGGTTCTCCTTATAACCTACATCGCAGCTCCTTTGTGTACCAAAAATCAGTAATTAATTGGCCGTCAGCGCGGCCAACGATCAAACTTCAGCTAAAACAAAGTTCCCACTGCCTTACGCCAGAACCCGTCAAATGAACTACCCAAACAAACTCCTCTTTGACTAAAAAGTAAAAACTTTTCCGAACGCCATGAGAATAATTATTTAACTCCGCACACAGCTAAAACTCCTGTAAAAACACGAACGTTATTCACGGACGAACGCACACCAACGACCCTGTGCGATACACGCACACTAACGGCCGACGCACACCAGCGCGGGCGTCTAGACAACTTGTTAAAATGCGGTATTCCGGGGACTCGACATTCGTCAGTAGGATAGGTCACGGACCAGCAGGGTACTTCCGTCCCGCTCCACCCCATTACGCTGTCTCGCTCGCACATCGCGTGCCGCTGTATTACTCGAATTTCGATTTTACCAAGCTAGCATAACTTACAGTTTCGTTCGAAGGCAATGTCAGGTATAAATTTCGCTTTCAAAGCTAGCGTTCCTGCGTCAAAACGTTCTATGTCTGAATTTCAGTTGTTTGATACTGTAACCTAGGAGTGGGGAATACGATTTAGTTTATTTCGTAGCGTGTAATAGGTCCTTCCAGGTCTCCCAGCAACCGCTAGGTTTGTCCTTGGCCGTTCAGGACGAATTAGTTGGGAATAATAATTCATGTAAATGCGCGTGCGTATGTACATAATATACGCTTAAGACTAGTGAAGCCATGTGGACCGATAAACTAGGACAAATGTTTCTTAGAAATAATAACTAGACGTACTTGTACTGTTATCGAGGAAAATAATATACATTTGAAGATATTACTTTTGTTATATGGAACGTCGAAGATGGAAAATAGAACAAATAGAATAATCGTAGACTTACTTCTTTATGCACTAAGCAGGCAACCGAGCAATCGGCTCACCTGTACGTCGACTATGGACACTAGCAACATCAGTCACCAATGCGTTGCTGGCCATAGAGAAATGGACACACTTCTTCCAACATTTACTGGAGCGAATAAAATAAAATAAGAAGTAAATAAAGACGCCAATGAACCCCAGAAAATTCCAACAAAATTCGAACACATCATCAACATACCACTTCAGGACATGACCGAAGAATGGAATGAAAGAAAAAAGTTAGATAAAACCCATAATTGTGTTATTAATACGACACTCAGAGTCAATAATAGTTACTAAAACACTGTTTAGTACCGAATTTGTATACAGATTGTGATACTGAAATCACTCATTAGTATATTTCAGTTAAGTAACCATTAAGAACTCTGAGTTAGAGTTAGGCCTCTTCTCTGAGTGGGGGAATAAGTGGATACGAATGTCTATTTGTTACCAAGTCTACTATCCAAAATACTGAGTCAATAGTCCTTGAAAGTACTAGCTAGTTAACGTTCCTTCCTAAAATTGCTTTTCGTATCAAAGAAAAACGTAACTCATAATATAATCACCCTCAATCTTCAAGTTCCGAAAATAACATGAAACAATAATACTAGAACGTTCTGGAACCTTCTAGAACAATTAAACTCAACATAGGCTATGTTCGGATACAGAAATTCTGAAATAACAATAATAAAGTAACAGAATAAAATTGGTTTTTGATAACTTCCCCGACGAATGCCGGCCTTGGGCCTCGGGCGATTTTTTATAAATATGTATGTATCTCTCACTTCGGTTCGGCCGTTAAGTAAAAAATTTATGAAATGTATTTAGTATTTGACTTACCGGCTACCTTTCTGATCAAACTTTATAATATATATATGTAACTTATATCATAGTATAAATGCGAATTAAAAGAATTGGCAATTCTTTTTCTTTTTCATTAATTAAAAATGTATCATTGATCCCCGACATAAAGTGACATAACTGTGATTTCCCGACATAAAGTGACATTTAATGTATGAAGATCATCATGTCTCAAAAAATCATGATAAAACTATGATCTTGGGCACATAAATATCATAGGACAACTCACAAACGGCCATCTGATCCCTAACTAAGCTTTAGCTTGTACTATGGCGATCAGACAACTGATAGACAATATATTTATTAGTACATATCTTTATAGATACATATTATTATTACACCCTGTTTGGGTACATTCCTGCTCATCGCAGAAAAGTTTGCTTGTGGGTGGAGACCGGACCCAGGGCCTTAATAATCAAGTTTACTAACCGCTACACCAGCATGCTGGGTGACCGCAATGGATCAAAAAAATCATATTTTCATCAATTCGCATTGGGGTAGCATTGTGAGGTATGCTCTAGAGCAAGGATGCTCAACCTTTTTCACAGTCAGGCCAAACTGAGGGATGATCAATTTGCTGCGGGCCACTAGTAATTCCTAGTTACTAATTTACCTTAATGTTAATTGTCAATATATCTCGAATATGAAGTTATGATCCAGATTGTCCTATTTAGCTCTGAGCTACCGACCATTGTTGATAGCGCCTAACATTGATCACCCAGGAAGTGAAACCCGGAAGATCTCATTGTAACGTGTAACAATGGCGCAGTTTTTTTGATGCGGAAGTATAAATCAGTCGTCAAAATTACATTTTGTTGACAACGCTTCTGTTAGTGGGTGACTCTGTTAGACTGGCCTGTTGGTCTAGTTGTTAGTGAACCTGAACTGGAGGTCGCGGGATCGTTTCCCACCGAGGACAAACCTTTCTGCGATGAGTATGAATGTTTATTCTGTGTCTGAGTGTAACAAAAATATCTATGTAAGCATGTATTTTTAAACATATACATATGTATGTTTATTAGTTGTCACCATAGAACGAACTAACGCTTAGTTTGAATTAGATGGCGTGTAAATTGTCCAGATAGATATTTATTTGCCTAAGATCATAGTTTTGTCATGGTTATTTTAATCCATCAACATCCATTAAACGTATGAAGATACATAAGTCATGAAAACACAGTTATGTCACTTTATGTCGGGGACCAATAATATTTTTTTATTAATGAATAAGAAAAAAAAATTGTCAATTCTTTTAATTCATTTTTATACGATGACATTAGCTAGATATGTTATACAATTAGGTCTTGTTTACATTTTTTTTTTATATTCAATAAATTTGACCACAATCCCGCCTGATGGTATGCAGCGGTGTGGTCTGGGTGATAAGGACACTAATTCAGCAAAAGCTCACACTCGATTTGAAGACATTTACATTGTAATCGAACGAGGACACCGACGCGGGTAACTTATTCCAGTCCTTCGCGGTACGCATGGTAAAAGAAGACGCAAAACGAAATGTCTACAACGAAGAACGTGCGTCGGCTTGTTCGTTGATGAAAAGGGGATGGGGAAATAAATCGTGTAATTCCTGCACACACTCTCCAAAATATATCCTGTAGAATACCGAGAGGAGAGAGAGAGAGAGAGAGAGGATTGTGTCCCACTATATATATTTATATATCGCCCATGCCCGTTATTGCTTAACTCGCTCAGTCACTTCACCTCTACACAACCCACCGCGCGCTCCGCGTCAAATAGCAGGTCCTAGAAACTAAAAAATACCCAGCACTGAAAAAGGACCTAAATAAACATTGGTCTGACATAATATTATGTTTAGAACCGCGCCAGACGCTGAACAAACATTTTTCATATGCTCAAACATTATATCAAAGGATGACGCTTCCAAGTTTCTATATATTTAATTATATCCTCGAGTAGATAATGTGATAGGAAATTTTCATGAAGAAAAATACAAGTTTTCTTCAAAAGATCTTCAATAGAAACTGCGTACTGTGGTATAAAACTGTGTAATGGGAGAGCTAATTAAAATATGTATATAAATCTTGTATATTATCTGTAAATAAATTGATTTCTTTATATATCTACGTTTTGTTATTGATATAGAATGGGATTTATTTCTACAAATGTCTGCTTGAAGCGTTCCTAGCACGGCCGCTAGTTTCGATTGTAGGTTATCTAAGTTAAACAACATCGGGCGTGGCCGGTACGCGGTTGGGTGACCGCTAGTAGCAAAAATTCATGAATGCTTTCGTGCTTCAGAGGGCACGTAAAGCCATCGGTCCCGGTTTCAGTCGGTTAAGCCACACTAGAGGCTGTTTCGATTTTTATTTATTTATTTATATATTACCTAACCTAAGTCATATATCAAAACTCTTGTATATAAAACTGAGTTAAGACAATTGTTTCAGATATTTTTTAAATGTTTTAAATGTTTGGCAAAT
The DNA here is from genome assembly GCA_018249125.1 of Asbolis capucinus. Classification (NCBI taxonomy): domain Eukaryota; kingdom Metazoa; phylum Arthropoda; class Insecta; order Lepidoptera; family Hesperiidae; genus Asbolis; species Asbolis capucinus. The sequence goes on from DWJZ01000605.1 coordinate 9,549, forward strand.
ATAGGAAAAAACAATTCTCTGCATCACAGTTATATTATATACACTAACACATGCGTTTCACTCACACTACAACATGTCCCCAGAGTTGCTTTAGTAAGTAAAGCCAACAGCGCACATAATGTTCGAAGAAATAAGGAATTTTATTTGTATTTACTTTGTACCTAGCTAGAAATTTACAAAAGGGCGGAGCCAGGAGGATTATTTTCTAGATTGTTATCTAAATTATAGGAATTAACTGACTAAATTTATTGAATATATTAATGACAAGAATGCTTGGAAATAATATACATCCGCTGTCGGTTCTATCCATCTTTGTTCGTTGTTACAATTTTGTAATATTATTTTATTTATTATTGAAAAAATTTGCTGAGGAGTTTCTTTCGCCGTTTCTTCTCCTCATTATTATGGCACCATTGGAAATACCTACATGAAATAAATGATTTGACTTTGACTTTATAAGATTTACCTACTTTTTGCACATAGTCTGTGTTCCGGAGCGGTGAGGGTAAGTCAGCGGGTGTGCTGGGAATCGAACCTCGGACGCAGGCACACTGTCGTTTAGGCTATTGGCTACCTATGCTATATTACCTTTCATCCAGTTTTTCAGGGATTTTTCATTGCCAAGGTATTTCATTTAACAATATTAAATTCTTACAAGACATAAAAGATAACAATAAATAAATAAATAAATATCTTTGGAAAACTCACACACGGCCATCTGGCCCCAAACTAAGCGTTAGCTTGTACTATGGTGATCAGACAATTGATAAACATACATATATATATCTTTAAATACATACTTATATAGATATTTACACCCAGACACCCAGGACAAACGTTCCTGTTCATCACAGAAAAGTTTGAACTGGGTGGGAATCGAACCCACGACCTCCGGTCTAGCAGTCAGGTTCGCTAACCACTAGACCAACCGGACTGTTAAAAATTGTTATTGACAAATATTGTTATGTTTGTATATTAAGCACCGCAAGTTAAATAAAAGCTTATAAAAACATAACTGGTTCTATAATACTGCCTGTATATTAAGGACTGGGGATATTAGCAGAGTTTTATTAACATAGGAACTGGATGGATAATAATAACGAAATGAATTCTTACACCACTTAAAATATATCTCGCTTCATCATATCAAATACAAAATGTACAATACAATTTTACGAAAATACGTGAATGTGTAATTTTCTATCTCCTTCAGAATTACCTTATACTTTTCGTCTACAAATATCTCCGTGTACTCCGAGTGGGTAGGACTGAGATTTCTCACTGCTTAATATTTCAAGATAGGTGAAAGTGGTTCCGTAGGCCTAACCAGATCAGTATTCTGGGTTCGGGATGGTTCATAGCTCGGCGTCTTTCAAATATTTTAAGTGGTTAGCTAAAGTAAGCAACAGCGTAGTAAAGCCGCTAATAACAAACTCTTGTGGTCTTCTGTACATGAAGCCGTTGGTGCCGGTTGTCAAAGTCAAAAGACAAAGTCAAAAGTAAAAGTTAAAAGTCAAAGTCAAAAGCCAAAGTCAAAAGTCAAAGTGCGAAGTCCAAATCAAATTATTTATTTCATCATAATAACATGGAGTTCGATTAATGAAAGTCAGAATATTACAAGAAATGTATCTTAAATTTATTAAACTTATTAGGAAACCCTAAAATTGATTCCTAATTTAAAATAATAACCAATCCCGCGGCATTGCCTAAAGTCCCGGTAGAAAATTCCGATATGACTATAAAAAAGTCATATAGTCATCAACTTTGCTAGAATATTATTATTAGTGTAGGCCAGAAGAAACAAGCCCGGAGGAAAAGTCCTGGTACAAAAAGAGATAATACAATTACATTACAAGCAGTCATGAATATGATAGCGAACACGACACAGCATTCGCGTGCGCTAATGCACTCGTTAAGAGATATCGGAGGCCACGTGGCCTCGGATTCTCAGCACGCGCTAGCTCCAGGCCTTCTCAGTTATAGCGGACCCTGCCTGAAAGTTGAAGGCAGTAAGTATGAAATTCAACTCCGATCGGTCAACACACGCGAATAGCCCAACATTTAACGGCATAACCCGACCGTTGGAACCGATTACATAGAAAAGGCTTCCGAGACGCCCGCCCACCGCCCTTCGTCTGAAGGTCGGCAGGGAGGCCGTTCACCGTCTACACCCACAAAACTCCACCGAACCCCAAAATGTACCAGTGTGTGCGTTGGAACTTTTCTACAGCTTTCACCGACGTGTTTGCTGGTGTGCGTCTCCCACTGTTCTGGAGATTCGCAGGTGTGTTCAGCTGTCATTTAATAGGTTATGTTAGTGTGGTCGGAACGCCATTAAAATTCATGTTGTGTGATTTTGTTTGGGTGCTCTGTTCTCCTCCTCCTCTCCCCATTTGCCTGTTTTATTCTAATAAAACAGCTGATGCGTGATTTCAGACAAACCATGTTACATTTCTGAAATAAATACTGAATGTTTTCATGTACTAGGTTTTCCTGCGACTGCGTCCGAGTTTTACATTACTTCTCTTTACTAAAACTCAATTCCCCATGGAGTGCAATACTGCGAAGAGTTATTCAAAATAAAGAATTGAAAATATGGTATTTATTTCAAATTCCCCAAGCCTTTTTCGCTGAATTTTATTCCATCTTTGCACCAGGTTTCATGAAAGTCCGTAGTAGTTTAGCGGCAAAAAAGTAACTGACAGTCAGAGTTACTTTTGGTTTATAATATTAGTAAGGATTCCGGGGGCAGTCTTGAAACTCAATTACGATCCCATTTAAGGCACCGACTACTACAAAAGTGAAGACTCAAAAATTGCAGGAGATAGAGCACTGATGTCTTCAAGTTTGTTCAGAATTATCTCAAAAAGGACTTAGGTGCCAAAATTATTTAGATCGGACGCATGTGTCATAAGTAGAAACGAAGCAACGCGTCGGGTTCAGCTTGGAAAAAAGGTAATTTTACATTTATTTTTTAACTTCATCAGAAATCCGCCGATGCTGCAGTCATTTGACAAGACCGAGACACCAGAACTCAAAGAAATAACGTAGGTACTAGAAAAGACAAAAATCACTTCCTGTAAAATCTCCAGCACATACAGATTAACCGCTTCAATGAATTTTGAACGTTGACGGCCAAAGAAAGACAAGAATGAGTCGTAACAAGAAGTTGTATTAATACTTCCGACTCCATTTCGTTACATATATGACAAATAACTGACGTCATCGGCGTGCTTGGTCTAACATACTAGTCCCAGTCCCACAGGCCAGGTCACTTTGACAGGTCGGTTGGCCTAGTGGTTAGTTCTGTTACATCGAAGGTCGTGGGTTCGATTCCCACCTAGGTCAAACTTGTCTATAATGAGAAGGAATGTTTTTTCTGGGTGTCTGGGTGTAAATATCTATATAAATATGTTTGTAAATTTATCAGTTATATGATCAACGTGCTACTAACTAACGCTTAGTTTCGGGTCAGATGGCCGTGTGTGAGTTGTCCAAAGATATTTATTTATGTAGTTAGGTATTTACATAATGAGATTTGGTCACATATTATGCTGTAACGAGTACTACGTTATAAGTTTTTTGCGCTAATATTTTGACCCAGTTGGATGGATCATGTCCGACTGAACTGCGGTGGCGATGAGAAACTATTGACATGATGGCAGATGACAGATGACAGACAACAGATGACAAATGACACATGACATTAAACATTAGTCTGTCAACTTTACGTCTCGATTAGCAGAGTTTTATCTTCTTCGTTTTCCCAATCGTGTAGTCAGCCACCTTTTTTCCTATAACACTTTTGTGGCACTGTACGTTGGTACGATTGTGGTTTATATGACCAAAGTTGCTACAGCAATAAATTTCTTCCTTCTTTTCCGTTTTGCCCATTTCAAGAGCCGCTTTTATCACTTTATTCTTAACCAGCAAATGTTTGCTAATGTCTATGAGAATCATCAATTATAGTAATATTACCAGAATATATATGTATGTATATATCAAACACTTCTATCGCCTAGCTCAATCAAATGCCAATATTATTCCAAATCAATGAAATATTAAACTCGCCCAAACTTCAGCCTTAGCCGGTGTACTACTATATCAAAACAAAACCTTAATCAGCTCGAACCAATTTCTTTCCATCAAATGTCCAAACTCGAAACTAATAACTTATTATAATAAATATAGACACTAACGGCTGAGCGAGATAACTCGCCACGTTATATAACTATGGATAAATATTGCGGTACATGCGTTGTGTGTGTGAGCAACCTTTGCAAGACCTACATATCCACAGCAATAAATCAGACTGGAGTGTGGACAAGACGAAATAGTTGGAATTACGTAATTACTATGTGTCTCACCGCTTGTTTATAAGATATTAAGATTATCACTAGCCGTCGAGCTATAAGACGATCTCTATGCTGCGTTACGGGTACTCACGATATACATATGTTTGTGCCGATGTATTTATGTAGACCGCGATACTAATTTATTGTTGTTATACTGCTAATAAACAAGATGTGGCCAGTTTAGTGTCGTGATATGGTAAACAAAACACAAAAACGAACTAGAAGAAGAAAGTACACAGACAGACTAATGTATTAGTGTCAAGTGTCATCCATCTGTCACCTGTCAAAAGTTTCTCATCGCCACCGCAGTTCAGCTGGGACTATGATCAATGCAACTGCAACATCGTCGCACAAAACATACATCGTGAGTACCCGTAACACAGCATAACGTACATAGTCCACGATGATTCGAGTTTAAAGTCACGTAAGATCTTACCTCCGTTGAATTAGTGTCCTCGCTACTCGCTGCCATCTTGTGATAAAGCACAGGTTTAAGGTCTTGCTAATAAGAAGGACTGGCTACAATTATCGCTCTTACTATTCACATTGAGTCGTTATTTTTGGACCCTGTCCAGACAGCATAGGGTCTGATTAATGGAAGGATTAACGCTGAGGACCCGGCGACCAGGCTGGCCCATCTGACTTGCTTCACAAAAATATGTCGTTTAGTCCTTTCAGTTAATTATAGTTGATAATGTTGTTGCAACTTAATTTCCGCTCGCGGCTTTGCTGGTAAAAAGTAGCCCGTGTTTTATTCCAAGCTATAACATACCTCGTTCTACTATCCATACATCCTCACTTCTGCATGAATAATATTAAAAAGATATGTATGATTTTTTTTTATTTATTCGTATTTTTTAAGTAATTCAAAATCAATAACTTTACTATATAGTCTTGTAAATATGAATTATACTATACTAGGGTCCGCCCGCGGCTCCGCATTCGTGGTATGTTGATAAAAAAGTCGCTCTTCATACCATCAAACAAAACACGTCACTGCATGGCTTCGTTTTGACGAGACAAACATATAAATAAATATCTAAAAAACTAACTAACTTATCTATTTTATATATATAAACAAACACACAACAATACAGACACATAAAATTTACATTTACAATTTACGGAGTGTCATCTACATATATAGAAAATAAAAGTGTAACAAAAATTTGCTTAGTGTCTATAACGAAATGAAATAAAATGAAAGAAAAAATAAGTTATTCCAAGTTGGTTTTTACAAACACTTTTCGAAAATTAAACTACGCCATTGCTTCAACAAATCCATACGGTGAGTGGCCTTGGAAGAAGAAGAGGCAAGAATCTCCCAAGGAGTTATTTTTTTCAATTCACAGTAATATGTTTTTTTTTTTAATGTTATCTCAACCCTTTACAGCAAGACCAGAAAATTCATAAAGTTCTGTAATAGACGAGTATTTATGTTTGATAATATAGTTAATTTAAACATATAAATAAAACTCAGTCATACCTAGTCAAATTGGTAAGACCATACCAGTCCAGGCCTTCTAAACGGAGAAATATTTTAATACAATGAAATAGTAAATATAGCATAACAGTTTTATCGATGGTCTCTCGAGGAAGACCTGGGTTCAAATCATGCACCTCTAAATTTCAGTTATGTGAGTATTAGAATGCTTCCGTGAAGAAAACAAACCTGCACTCCTGAGAGTTGTCCAGAAAGTTGTTGAACATGTGAACTCAACTCGCACATTATTTACGTGGGGGACTGTGGTCTGTAGCCCAGCTGTGGGGTATGGGTCGAACGGAAACCTCTTGAAGGCCGCTAATAATCGTCTTTTATCACCCGTACCGCGGAGAACTGAAGTAAGTTACCCGCGTCGGTGTTTCCATTCGATTACAAAATGAATAGCTTCAAGTCAAGAGTGAATAGGCTTCTACTAAGTTAGTGCGCTTTACCATCGAAGGCTTCACCGCCACTTACCATCAGGTGGGATCGTAGTCAACTTATTTATGGAAAAATTATTTTTTTTAATAAAAAAAACCGACTTCAAATGTCTCCGACAAGTAGTACAATGCAACGATCATTGTCAACGTAGTCGCAACCAGTTAAATACACATTATTAAGGATAACTCCAAAACTGCTCGTCAGATGTCGCTTAAAATAAAATGGGACCACACGGCAAGCACCAACTTTTGATCAATAAAAAATTATCAAAATCCGTCCTCTAAGTAAAAGTTCTGAGGTAACATATAAAAAAATACAAATAAATTGTGCTAACTCCTTTTTTGAAGTCGGTAAATGCAGCCTTTCACCCCATAACCCAGTTTGCAAATACCGATCGGTTAATACCGACCGGAAAACTTAATTCAATAATTCAAGTACCCCACACAAACTGGCGATCGAGATGAGATCGTGACTTGACAAATTATGTATACAGGTTCCATTCATTGTTGACAGAATTATAAATTATTCAACATTTCGTGGTTTAAGGAATTACGTCAATTTAACAATTATTGGATCATTCGAATTATAATTCGATTGAAAAAGTCGATAATTAAAATTTAAGAACTGAATTGATCGAGAAAAAACATTTTACTAACAGACAGTCTGACAGTATTATCTAGAAGTAACTAAACACAGTATATAAAAACTGTTGCTGACAATAATAACAAAGCTCGGATTTTACTCATTATAATCGATAAATATACAATAGCTACTAGCAATTAAAGTATATTAATTTTTAGGTTAAAATGTCATAGTTAATTTTCAATAATTATTTTAACTACCCACCTGTCTCGAAAACGTTAATAAAATTCTTCGTTGCTTTTTTAAACAGAGAATAAGTTAATGCTTTACATCAATTATTATATAATCCCACCTGATGGAAAGTGCCGATGATGTCTTACAGTTGGGCGCACTAACTTAGTAAATACCTGCATCATATGTACTTGCTGAAAGCAATGTCTTCAAGTCAAGAATGAATAGGCTTCAACTAAATTAGTGTGCTTTACCATCAAAGACTTCGACGCTTACCATCAGCTGGGATCGTAGTCAAGCAAAATTATAAACAATAAAAACCAACGTAAAACTTGGGGTTCGAACCATGAACCTCCGCTTCGATAGTCCGACCATTTCCCACAGAGAAACCTACATAGCTCTGACAGCTTGCGTCGAAATTCGTTAGCAGTTGAATCTACGCGACAAAATACATATGTATGTTATGATTCCGTTGAGAACTTTGAAAATATGTTCGACATTTCAGTTCATCGGTGTCCTAAGACAGAATTAGAAACAAGTAATTTGTCTAACCTTTTCTCTATAGAATATTCTTGCACAAAAAAACGTTCTATCGGTATTGAAGCACAATGGATCGATATCTCTTTTAGTACAATTCTAAAATAAGATTTAGAATGCAAAATAATCTACTGACACATCTACATTACTCGTGACATAGTTCCTTAACTACCTTTGGAAGTTTAGTTATTAATATTGACTGAGTTAATATAAAGTTTAGTTACTTAAGTATTACTTAAGTTATGTCCTAATATTTCAAATGCGAATACTTGTGAGGACGGATGTTTGCACCTTTGTCACGCAAAATATGCTGAGCGAATCTGAATGAAATTTGGCACAGATATAGATTGTAGTCTGGAACAACATATAGGCTACTTTTTTTCAATGTACCTACCGCGCGGGTGAAGTTGCGGGTGAAGACTAGTATTGCAACCACGAATGTTTGTGTTTGTGAGGTTGGATGGATGGATAGATGTTTCTCCCTATTTCACACAGCAACGTCTATACGGATCTGAATGAAATTTGGCGCAGAGATAGATAATAATCTAGAATAACAAATAAGGTACTTTTTATCAACGTACCTATTAGTAGACGGAACGGTCGAACTATCCATCCTAACAAACTTTAGCATTTAAAATATCATTGCGTTAGACATAATCTCTTTGATATAATTCCAATAAATTTCTCCATTTCTTGTCTCATTTGCTTGTTAATTACACAAAATATATCAAAATTTGTCGCTTTATTACCTATTCTGTTGATTCAATCCAGACGCCCCTGAATTATTTACCCTGTCTGTGTGTGTCTGATGTCGGTCTGACAGTGACGCACCTCGACGGGACCCGGTACCATTTGACGGGTCGGAAAGGCCCTGTCACCACAGATACTCCACTCAACATGTGGAGCTGTAAAAAATATCGTGAGAACATTTATACCAAAATTATTACGAAAAGTACGATTTTGTTTTTCCGTTTTTTATTTTAGTTCATCTAGTATATTCTTGATCGTAGTTTCTAGCATTGTGATCCTCGACTCCCATCAATCCATTGGAGAATGGGAGCCGCCTGGTGGAGTATGCAAAAACGAGATTAAAGCCATTGTTTCTTTTAATTTCATAACATTGTGACATCGGCCCGCAAATCCAGCAAGCTAGACGGCCCAGATGAAATAGAGTTTGACAAAAAAAATATATGCTACAATTTATACTAAATATTCTTTTTCTTTTTCAGGTAAGTTCAGAAACACAGTTTGCTGCGGTACAGTAAGTATTCTTACAAATTAATAACCTGCCATTTTACTTAGTGAAATTTTTATTCGTTTTTTCTCTCAAAGAGCAAAAGAGACAGAATGTTCCATGTTATTCCAGAACAGTACAGCAGAAAGAACCAAATTTCCAGTCACAATCTAGTCGCTGTCAGATCGTTCAGAGGCAAAACAACCTGCCATATAAAACTAATGGTAGGCAATTTCAGTAGCATAAACGCACACACCGTCAATAATTTTATGTCTGCTTTCGTGCGATAAAACACAGCGTACCATTCACAAACTTTCGTTTATAGTGGCCTGTTTGTGTGTGTACAGCTGTGTGTGTGCAGGAAGAAAGTGCATTCTAGCTCCGGACAGGCTACACTTGACATTGGCCGACTGCAGTGCAGCCGCGCTTAATATATTTTCAGTTTTGTTGTTGACGACACCTCGTTCTCAAAGTTTTATAATGTCTGTCAATTTATATTTTTTATTATTGACTGGCCGGTTGGTCTAGTGTTTAGTAACCTGACTATAATAACCATAAAAATATGATGTTGTTATAAGTTATAAAAAGAATAAAAAGAAACCGCAAAGTAATGTTTAAGAAAAATATAAAATATTTCTTATTTCTGGTTCTAACAAGAAGTATCAGAGAGTTCCATAAAAATATCACTTCTAAAATATCAGTAGAATTTTTTATTGGCCTCTTTCAATTTTGAGATGTCGAAAAATACTTGAAAAATCCTGAAATACCCAATATCAGATGACTGGCGCGAATTTGATTAATTCTACTAATATTATAAATGCGAAAGTTTATGAGCATGATGGATGTAAATTACTCCTTCACGCATAAACGACTTAATGGATCCGAATGAAATTTGGCGCAGAGATAGATTATAATCTGGTGAAGAACATAGGCCACTTCTTATCATGCTACCACGCGCGAAGACGCGGGCGGACACTAGTAACGTTAACATGCGCACGCGCACGACTCGCGCCAGTAAACTTGAAACAGTTCCCGCCACTTGCCCTCTTTCCCTTTCGCGGTGCGTTTCTCGCGGAATCAGGCCGGTTACTTAACACGCCCACATTGCGCGCACCGTACGCTCTAACATTGCAGTGTTAAACTACGTTCACTTTGGATCCGAATTTGTATCGTAAGTATTAGTTGGTTTGAACGTTGGTCTTTCGAACGGGAGGTCCAGGGTTCGAATGCGCGCAACTCTATATTTTACGTAGTAATTAATTATCAAGTGAGGAAACCTGTATTCCTGAGAGGTTGCCATAAATTCAAAATTCCCATTAGCCAGCGTGTAGATCAGAGGTTCCCATACTTTGTTTTTCGTAGTTTTTATTAAGCTAACTAGTGTTTAATGTGACCTGTGACCTGTGACCCCTGACTGTTAGACTTCTGCCTGATTCTATTAAAAAAATATTCTAAAAAATACAGAACTTTTTTTTTTCAATACAGTTTTCAACAAAACACCACCGTGAACAATCGCTGATAAATTAGTACTGACCCTTTTTAATTTCTATCACGCCAATGTAGATCCAATCGAGACTCCCGTGCACCTCTGACGTGGACCCTGAACCTCTGGGAGAATGACTGAAGTAGACTTTATCCCAAAATTATCCCAAAATAGTTGAAGTGGTCCCTGTTGTATAGCGCCTCTTTAGCTTGGAGTGCGACGAATAATCTGCACGAAAATGCTATCAAAATGAACGTAGTCCAATATCCAGGAAAATGTCATTTACTTGCCGCAGGCACACTCCAGGGGTCCGTTTGGAGGGCTTTCTTAACGACTTTACTGTAATTTGAAGAAACTATTAAATATTACGAAAATCTGGACAAATTAGAGAGTAAATTAACATAAATGCTGTCGTAAGGCCTCTGACAAGTAAGTTAATGCGCTTTACCATGTAAGACTATATCGCCACTTAGCATCAGGTGGGACTGTGGTCAAGCATTCACTTATAAAATGTAAATGAAATGAAAACTGTTTATTTCGTCCCAAAAGCTCACTTAACCAAAGTTAAAATTTTACAATACAAAGTCCCTATTTGAGGTGAAAGAAGGCTTATTAAGATTATGAGAATACTAAGTTACAGATTTAAAATCCATTAATCACGCGGACAACCGATCACGAAAGATACGATCGCGGATAACCAAAGTTAAGAAAATGTTGCCACTCGGAATTGACAGCGCCCGCTTTTGCGTAATTAGATTGCTCACTCAAGATCGACGGAAGCCACCGGGCTATAAGCACGCAAATATAATTACAAACATATTGAGTGAGCTCTAGCAGAATCAAATGATAGTAATTCGTGGCAGCTGTCGTGTCTAGTCTGTGCCCTGGAGCGCCCGACGGCCTTGAAGCGGCCGCGGCGTCTCGGGAATCTGAAACATCATTTATTCAGGATTGTGCTCCGAACTCCTGTTACTAGCATCTCGGCCTAGTACATGTACTTCGTTGCTATTGTAATGTATAAAAGTACCCATTAGCTCAGATTTGTATCATAATTGTACTGACACACTGGGCTCGGGTCTCCTCTCACAAAGTGACGGTACAGGCCCTAGTTAGCCTCGCTGGCTTAGTGCGGTACAATCCTTTAAGGATTCTATGTAAAACTCTCTCTGGTTTCTTGGCGATGGTCTCATTCACCGTAGCAAGTTATAATCAACTTCTGATACGTACATAACTTTAGAAGAGCGTGCAGGAGTGTGCAACCAAAGAACTCCCGAAAGACCACTATACTCGTGATGGATTCTCTTTCACGGTCAAATATTGAACGGATCTGAATGAAATTTAACAGAAGCTGTTGGTAAGCTGGTAGTGTGCAATTAGCATTTAGCGCGCCATTTATTCCGTCATTCTTTATGGTCAATACAGAATAAATAAATAAACAAAAACAATATTATCTGTAATAACACATAGGCTATATTTTATTATCGTCTGTCTCAAGCAGACGAAGCCGCGAGTGATAATTCGTTTTTAAAATAACAAAACAAAAAACGAAACAGTTTATTTTTTGCCTACTCCTTTTCACGATAAAGGGGAGCTGTTAAACTAACGGGAGGTGCTCCCCGAGACTCTCTACAGCCTCCTAGGATCAACCGCTCCAGGAGATCCCTCCACCCAGGCTAGACCTGGATAGACATAGTAACTGAGTACAAGACAGAATATACGAGTGTCACTACTACACAGTATAAAACAAAGTCGTCCTCTACATCTGTCTGTCTGTTTCTTTGTTTTCGTCTTGTAAACCACGCAGCAGGTTTTGATGCAGTTTTCACTGTTATTAGACAATTTATTGCCGAAGGTTTGTACATACAAAAAATTGTAATTAAGTATTTTTATAACAGAGAAAATTCCATATTTTATAATGAAGCAGCACTGAACTAAACCGTATACGATACGTCAAAATAATATACGTAGTTTAGAAAATTAAAATTAAAAGGCCTACAAAAAAAGTCAAAGTCTGCGATAGCATATACCTATCTCTTAGGGTTCACTCAAAGTAACCTTTTTTAATTGTCATTTTTTTTTATTATTTCTTAAAATCTACTGAACGAATCAGAACGAACTTTAACATAAGGATAGAATATAGTCTTGAATCATAGGCTATGCAGTTTTTGCATACAAGACATCCTCACAAACTTTCGCATTTATAATTTTAGAAGAATCGCTATTTGGGAGTTTCGAGCAGACGGAACCCAACACAGCAATTGTCCGTCTGTCCGTTTGCCTGTATTTACACGATAAGCGAAATGGCTAATCCAATTTGATTGTGGTTTTCACAGTTTTATTAATATTTTGTTAAAACAGATCCACAAATAAAACACCTATCAATATTATAGATCTACGTCCCTTAGCTACCGAAACTGAGCGCGGGTACTTTAAAAACATTCGAGAAAGTTGCGTCTACCCTCTGTACCAAACGAAGCAGATCTAACACAGACCTTGAATATTATTAATGTGGGTAAATGGATACAGCCATCTGAATACCAAGTCGTTAGATAGATGCGGGAGCATTTGAAGATGTTAACTTAATACTATAGATAACTAGGTTATATGGTATGTAAAGAAATTTCGTTACTTACATACTATCACGGGCTGTCATGTAGCCTAGCGTTCCTTCAGGCGTAATATTCAACGCCAGTCTCCCTTACTTCTTAGTAAGCTTCGTATTTCCTTCGCTTTTTTACGGTACATGAACAAGTTTGCGCATAAATTCATAAATATTATTAAAATGTAGCGAAATATGCTCAATAGGTTTTTTGGTATAAGTGTGCGGTGGGAACTACAGCTTCGTGCGTGAATCTCATGTTTTGAGCGTATTTTGTTTTGGTAGGGTGATATCGTTTAATGTAATGTCTGTTTGTAACTTTCTGCCGCATTCAGAGTTGTTAATGTTTACTTAAATCGTTCCTTAGTACAGATTTACTGTAAAAATTTCGGTACAAAAGATATAAATAAATAAAATAATAATAAAAATAGAAATATTTAATAAAATTAAGGATCCTTACAGTAACGCTTTAAACTTTATAAACCCTACGGATCTCTCTACGTATACTGCGGTCAGATACAGAATGGGTGACCGTTAGTAGCAAAAATGTTATAAGCGTTAGCGTGCTTCGGAAGGCACATAAAGTTGTCACAGTTGTTTTCGTCACATGGACAATTATTCTAAAGGTTCTATTAAAGTCAAAATCAAATCATTTACTACATGTATTATATTATATAATATACATATATATGTGTGTGTGTTTATATTAATATTTCAGAAGAAATTCATAATAAGTCTTGTTAAAATATTTAAAAAAAAAGGTTTAAATACAACACATTTCATAACTGTATTGTTAACCGTTGAGGAGTTCCCTAGTCTGGAGCCAATCTTGAACCTATCAGGTTACCCGTAAGAAACAAATATACTAACCTACTAATATATAAACATACACTGCAAGTAAAATAAAGCTTGTAAAAAGGAGAAAAAACTACGAAAGAAACTCAATAGCTAAAATTGCTATGTTACTTGATGTAGTATCTGATGTATCTTAACATATCTACATTATTATTCCCGACATTGTATATCACATAATATATCAGCAAACGAAAATAATACCAAGCAACACTATCCATATCTATCTACTAATTCATCAAGCAAAAGTGTCTATACTAATTGTAGTGATCGGTTTTTCTCGGTGAACAATGTCATAATGAGTTAGTTTCCACTTTCGATTTCAGTGCGGACGGCGCGCCGGGGCCGCACGCAAAAACAGCGCAACCCACTGCCGGTACCGATAGCAAACTCATTCACACTCCAAATAATTTGACTTATATTACATAGGTCATACTAGTTCATCACGTTCCATTGAAAATACAGGAGTCCTCTAGGTAGTGCTGAGGAAGGCCACCGGGGGGTTTTAGTGCGGTAAAAGTCACACATAACCCTAGGTCGGCTCCCACGGCACCTGGTGCCTTTTGAAGGTTTCTCCCTCGATAAAAAAAGGTCATACAAGGTCAATGGCAAAAGAAAAATTTTAATCTCTTTTGCCACAGATTCCAAATCATAATTTACCATAGATTCCAAAAAAAATACATACATTGATATTTTATTAATGTCGCGGCCATTTTGCGCAAGCTGTCTAAAAGATTTCCTTTTGTATGACTTTAAAAGGCACGTGATTTATAAATACAAATTGTTCTAAACTGTTGTGTATAAAGTTGCATTATTGTTAGGGATGTGCCGACAATGTAAAGTCATAGGCGTAGTGCCGACTAGCCGACAAGTCGGCAGATTGGTCGGCCTCTTCACTGCCGACATGGCTGGTCGGCTTAAAACATTAATAATTAAAACATACTAAAGCGCAACTTATCATGTGCCTTATCTCAATTACAATGAAAACATTAAAACCATTCTGTTGATTTTTTTTTAATGTCGTTCTTCATTATCGACAACAATTTCTTATTCTTCATCTTCGTCTTTTTTTTAATATTAATGAACTTTGATTATATCGTTATATAATACAATTATCCTGCAAAATCAGTGATAGCCTAGTGGTTTGAAGAATAGTCTCCTCTAACTTTCAAAGTTACGTTCATATCAAAAGTTGATTATGACTTGCTATGATGAAGGAAAACATCATGAGAAAACTTCACTCCTGAGAGATTTCTATAAAAGTTCTCAAAGGTGTGTGAACTCCGCCAATCCGTACTTAGCCAACGTGGTGGACTATGAGTACCTTCACATTGTGAGTGGAGACTCGAGCCTAGAGGTGGGACAATTATGGGTTTCAATTATGAGTATAATTATACTTATAAATAAAATTTTACTAATAAATAAAAAAAAAACATAAGTCTGATTCTCCAAAAAAAATATTACTGTAAATATTAGACTCTAGTCATTATGACGAAAATATTAAAATAACATTAAACCTATAAAAACGAAATTACTCTATGGTTCAAATAAAAAAAAAATCCCTGACACTCCTTTGTGGCCAGCACTAGATCATCCATCACACGCCGGTGCATTCACGTAATCTGTTATTAATTTCCATTCATAGCTAATTTTGAGCCATATACACATGAATTAACAATGGAACAAAAAACAATTTTATAAAATAGTGTCATCTTAAAGTTAATTATCTGACTAAGGCAAAGATGCGGAGACAAAAAGAGGTTACTGTAGCACATGAGGATAGCTTGGCAGATGACCTGGAATCTGCATCCGAATCAAAACACATATTTTAAACGCATAAATCCAGAAAAACCTCGGTGCCTTGGAAACGTCAAAATCTAGGTCCACCAAGCTGGAACCATAGATAACTCCAGCTAGGATTCCCTGTAACAACAGTCGTCTTCAACGGACTATGATTAAGTTAATAGTAAGCAAAGCATGAGCAGTGGTGATCATATACCATTACATAACCTGTCTGGTCGTTTGTCTGATAAAAAATAATAACTTACACATCTCTTCAATATTTTCATTATATTTCCTTCCCTAATATAACAAGATCGACCAAAGAAGACCAAATTCCAATATCGGGGGTGCTTAACTAATATTTGCCGTGCAGTGGTCTGTTTATTACTTAAACGAATTATTCTACAAATATAATAATATTTCCTCCTCACCGCTTTCCAGTAAATATAAATATTTCCCAGTATTTTCTACCATTTCTGCGTCCAGTACATCCATCCAGTACCGTAACGTTTGTTTACGGTTTTCACTATCTATAAGTATTTTTCTCGTAAGTGAAAATTCCTGCACAGATTAAGTTGCGCGTGCGACTCGTTTTTTTCCCGCCAACTCTCGCGCCAATCCAATATGGCTGACAATACGTCATGAGAACTTCTTCATGATACAGTTTTTTACTGTTTTCAAGCTACGATATTTGTGGTATGTGACTGTGTGTGTTGATTTTAGTTAAAGATTAGGATCGGAATGTGATTCTTACTTGAATCTATTAATCTGAATTAAATTCTGATAGGAATTACAGTCTTTTTAGATTTTTACGTCGTCTTAACAAGAGGCGCGAAACATTTTTTTTGGTGTTAATTTGACAGATTCGAAATAATTGCAGATTGTCATAATTGGGAATATTTCGTAAAAGAATCATTTTATATATGACTGTCCTGAAAAGCAGCGGCTGCGGTTTCATAACACCGTTTGACAGTAGCATCAATAATTCTAACTTGGAATTTAGTTACTCTGATTTTGTTTAATATTACTTTGTCACTTCAAAAATACCTAGTAATACAAGTATTTTACCTGTATTGGCATTTAACGGTATCTGGCGACACGTGGAGTGTTTGCGCACGCCGAGACAATACACAAGAACTCACAAACACTTGAACCGTTGTTTTTGTCATCGCAACTGTATCAAGATGCCCGCCCAATAAGATTTAAAACAAAAGCATCTTATACAACAATTTGAACAACTTCACAGTATTATTCTAATAATATTATTTTTGATTTCCATTATAAGAAACACGGGCAACAGCCATATGTCCATCGGGATACGGCAGCACTGTATTTCTTAAAGGTACATGGCTTTTTACGAAATAATAGGCACTCATAGAGAAGTTTGTATAACCTGCAATGTGGCCAAAGTGCTGCTTTGAACCCCTTCTAAAATACCTATATTGTTTAATTAAAAATGAAGTTTAATTTCAGTCAAAGACTCTCACTATAACTTGTGACAAATGTGTGTTGTGCTCAAAGCAAAAAACGCTTGTTTAATTGCGTCGCCGTGAAAAGATAAGCTTGCACGCCAGATGTAAATGGAGCTAGCGCAGTAACGTCTACTAATTACAACATTAATCATTTTCGCCTCCTCTCGATTCAAGAAAAGAAATGCATTTCATTATCATACACTAGTATTACAGCATATTCGTCATTCCGCTTTAAACGAAGATGGCGCGCAATGAAGTAATATTGCCACGAACATAACCTAATCCAACGAGCACTCAGTTGACCGGATAGGACGCTATTTATACAGAGAAAAAAGCCATACACGACCAGTCTTCCTGTGCTAATCGTTGCCAATTACAAATAACGTACGATGCAATGCCAACGTCCTGTGTGTGGGTGTGCGCGCGTGTGTGCGTGCGAGGTGCGCGGGCGCCGCGGCTACGTAGCCTTGAGTCCGTACATCGACTGCACTTGCTCCGATATCAGTTCGGAAACGCTGTATAACTTCGCGAGAAGTAATAGACAATGATGGACAAATAGCATTGGTTTGATTATATCCCTTATCAAAAAGTACAATGTGGTGACTGATTAAAATCAATGTCATTCACTGTTTACACATGATTCAATTTATGTAACGATTGTACCGTATACTCCTTGTCACAAAAAGAATAATGATAAAGTAAATAATGCTGCTAGCAACGGTATAGTCTGATAATTGACTTTATTAAATTAAACTAAATAATTACACAATTTTGCGATGACTAATAGATTAATCCGCGACAACCTACGAAATAAAATATCAGAAATTAATCATAATATTTTGTAAAGCAAAAATACCACCATATTATCCGAACGCCCCAATCCGCAACACCTCGATCCTTAGCCCATCTTGTTTCTCCACCTCTCTCTGTCTACCGCTTCAGAGCAGCTCTATCCCCGTCTCCCTCTTTGCGGATAATTGGCGCCGGAGGAAGCGAGAAGCGGAGAGATTGATGATCTAAGCACCGGATCGATCGACCAACTCAGACTTGTTCTTTTTTAACTTTTTTATTTAGGTTTTTACCACTCGCAATGTTATTTTAAGTTCCGTTGCTCGTTGCAGTTCTTTATTTAAAGGTTTGGTTTTATTTGCGATGGCTTGCGTGATTCTTGTGGAATGTTTCAGTAAATAACGCTGTAAAATTATTTTTTTATTAGCCACCAGTAAAATAAAAGAAATGCGTTCCTCACTTCCTCTGCTCATATCCTTTGCTGGTCTGGATCTGGATTGGAACAGATTGATAGGTACTTAGCGCTCTAGGCCGCCTTATAAGAAATAGCCTGGGCTCAGTTCTGGGTCATAATTGGCATGAAACCTTATTGAGTTTATGTTTTAAACGTAACACCAACGTAATAAAATATTAAGGCTGTTAGTGTACACATATTATAAAGTAACTATCGGTTTAAGGATTACGGTTTAACGTCGGATACGTGGTTCACAGCTAACCAGTTGAACCATATAATACCCGTTACTAATTCTATATCAATATAGTTTATTTATTGTCAGTGGCTCTATTGGAGTATCTGTGGCAACCCTGGCGGCTCCCCGTGAACAAACGGCACATGTTCGCCAGCCACGTGAGTTCAGTTTGTGTCGAAACTTTAAAGGTCACGAAAATCTCGTGTTTTTGTAATTTATTACAGTTTGTTTGTATAAATTCTTCTTTTATCGTTTACATTGGCGCACAATTGCGGTGACGTAATAGTTGCCAGTAACTTTTCTATGACGCACTTCGGTATCTGTGGCCCATACGGTTCGAATTCTTCACTTTATAGACAGATAATATAGATTCTATAGTATAATATAGATTCTATATTTTTATTAGAACTCTACGTTTAAAAAACTTAAAAAAGTTTAAGTTTTATTGTCATATAAATATTGCGTAACATTAACTCAAACAGAAGTGAATTGATTGTGTTTAACATTTTTTATAATTCATGATAACATCCAACGACTTATCGATAAATATTAACGATGTGCAACAATTATGTAAATAATATATGTAGTCTTACTAGCTGACCCTGCGCTCTTTGTACCGCGTTATAAATAATAAACATTGTTTTAAATTATTGACAGCTAATTAACTTTATCTCTTCCTTTCAGAGAAAAAACGTGGATATTGGTGCGTTCTTGGGTAGAAATAAAATGAAAACCATTTATTTCGTCTTAGTGACCATTAACTCACTGAACTAAACTCACAGGTTAATAATAAAATTCCCTACATCAATTAAAACATTAACTACAGAATTACATTGTATATTTAAAGATATTTTTTTTACCTTTTATAAATTTTATTGCTAGACTATATTCAATTATCAACAAATATCTTGTACTATGTCTGTGCTTTCCGCACGCGTTGTGTTCTACTAAATACGTAGGTCACACATAAAATCTTGCATAACTAAAAAAGACAACATAAATATTATTATAACATAATATTATGTTTATTGCTTTTCAAAATACTCTCCTTTGTATTTTAAACATTTTTTCATGCGATTTTTCGTTGGCCTGTTCTCATTTTCAAACACCCATTCAGAAAATTGCTGTTTTTTCTCGGGTTCAAAACAATAAATCCACGTTTCGTCTCTTGTGACAATGTCATAAACAGCATTAGAATGTCTGTGGTCGTACTTCAGTAGCATCTGTGAGCACCATTCCAACCGAACCCGCTTCTGCTCCGCTGTCAGTTCATGAGGGATTCATCGACGACAAAGTTTCCGAACTTTTAAATCTTTGTGTAAAATTTTTCGAATTTGGCTCATACCAATACCAAACTCATACCAATTGGGGATCCAATAGTCCTCGAATTGTCTCATAGGTAATCCGCGGGTTTTCTTCCATTAGCCGCTTAACAGTAGCCCCATTATTTCGTTGACGGCAGTTGAAGGCCGTCTTTCACAAAATTCTTCATGTAAAACCCGAATTCTCTCAAATTCAGCAAACCATCACCTCATGGTGCTCAAACAAGATGCTTCTCTCCCAAAAGCATTTTGAAGACGAGCTGCAGTCTTGCGCGGAGAGAGAACTTTTAAAATCATGAAAAATCATCGCTCTAAAATATTTTCGACTTAATTTCATTTTCGTTGCGTACGTAGAACTTTGATGTGTGATAAAAACAATTGACAGATGATTTCACGCCAATTTTTTATTTTTATTACCAAGAAGGTCGCAACGTTTTAAAAAATATAACATTCGAAATTTAAATATGTAGTTTCGATTAGCTAGAAGTGTACAACTTTTAGTGTGCCACATGTAGTTTTTGTATTATTTCCGTCAATTAATCTATCTCTGTGCCAAATTTCATTCAGATCCATACATTCATCCATCCTTACATCCATTCATAGATGCATCCATACATGCATCCATACATGCATCCATACATGCATCCATACATGCTGTTGGTGACGTGCGTGACGCGCTTTTAATCGTCCGTAATTCATTATGTTAGTTTTTAATTATGTATCATTTCAGTA
>DWJZ01000606.1:0-30126 GCA_018249125.1 Asbolis capucinus
GCGTGAAGCTCGAACAAATAAACAATCAATTAAAAAAACTGTTTTAATCTTTATAACGATAACAAAGTCGTCATGCATCAAAGTTTTCAAAAAAATACTTAATGTACAGAATTGACCCCGTTACAGTTTTATTATTAGTATAGATAACTTGCACTAGTTACACACTAATGTACGTTAACATTAGAATACATTTATAAAAAATAACATTAGTGGAATCTAGAATAACCAGACTAAATCAGTCTTTGTTCCAAATTTCATTGAGATCCGAGATTTCAGAGATTTGGTAGTTTTTGCATGAAATAGAAACAAACATTCAACAATCCATACATACTTTGGGATTTATAATATAAGTGAAATGTTTACGGTGTCAGGGGGGTTCATGCACGACATCGTAACGGTGTCGCAGGCGGTGAACGTGCGGCTGTCGGGCGCGCCCTCCTCGGAGTTTACCTGGTTCCCGGGCTACACCTGGACCATCGCCAATTGCGCCGCCTGCAGCTCGCACATCGGCTGGAGGTACCCAGTCATTATTACTTAATCAAGGGGTCTGGCCCTTTATGCCCTTATCGATCTTACCTAATGGAAAGTGTCTATCTAAGGTGTTAGGCGCATTAACTTAGTAAATGCCTATTCACTCTTCTTTTGAAGTCTCCAACATCATACGTGGGCGGGAACACCAACGCAGGCAAGTTATTGCAATTCTTCGCAGTACGTATAATAAACGGCGAGGAAAACCGCGTTATTCGAACGGGCACTATGTTAACGACATATGGATGGATATCCGCTGCCACTCAGTTTATAAAAACTAATTTCGAATAAATACAATTTTGAATTGTGTGTAGGTTCGACGCAGAACGCCCGAGACTGCGGCCGCGGCAGTTCTTCGGTCTGTGCCGCAACTACGTGTCGCCGCGCGCGGACGGCGGGCGTCTCGTGCGCGCGTTGACCCCGCCGCTGCCGGCCCTCCCCGCGCTCCTCGCCCGCCCAGCGCCAGACTCCGACTTCGACGATGACGAGTAACTCATTGTCCCATTGACGACTACTGAGAACGGTTCTACTTCCTTGGGCCTGTTTTATCTGCCTCAGTGAGGAGCCTAGACCACTCTGCTATACTGTTCTAATGTGGATTGGTTGAGTGGCCAACTCAAGTGATTATGTCGCATGTTGGCATTATGTTTGCTGACAGTAACAACATACTATTAAAAAAAAAACTGTGCGCCTGAAGCACGGAAGCACTGAAGAATATAACATTCAATTCGCTGTACAGTCGGTGTTATTCAACTTTAGAAAGCACCTGTGAATAATACATAAGACCACAATTATATGAACATAATCACGATTTTGTTAGTAAACACCATCTTAAACGAATAACATACTTATTTAGGCAGTGTTCTGTTTACAATGATAAACTTGTAAAAGGTGGCCATAAAAAAACTGGCCAGTGACGTCAGCTATATCAGTCGCGTTTTTCGAGTAAATATAGAAACTTCAACCATAATTAACACAACATAAAGTCCAATGCTTGCATGTTTGAAATCGGAATAGTTTTGTCGCCCAATTTTTATAAGACGAGTAGTCCTTTCCCGTTTCGGTAGCAACTTCAGACAGACAGTAATATTGCGGTCTCAGATTCCTTTTGGTGACCAAGAAAAAAGATATTTGAACTTGTATCATAGTATGCTAATCATTTTAAATACCAGTCTGGGCACGACTATGCGTATTGATAGAAATGTCAATTACAATTACAAAAACTACCGCTTTGCCGGAATAGTCAAAAATATCACTTTTTCCCGTTTGCTACAGATAGCACTTATTGCTACCTATGAACATTTGTCAAATAGATCGTCTTTACAAAAAGTACTTAAAGTGCATTTCATAGTTGTGTCAGAGATTGGCTTGTCGCTAACTTGTCCACTGTACATAAAGTCGAATGTCCTTATGACATTTGCTCACTCACAACCTTTGTAAGTAGGTACATAATATTGTACTAATTGTCTATAGAATCCCTGCAGTTTGTGTGAAGTTTTTTTATGTTAATAACCACCAAAACTGATTCGTCTAGGGTCGCGTCTGCTCTGGGAGTAAGTTAGAATTAAAAAGTGTCAGATATCAATATTATTTTCACTGTGTCAACATAGTGATATAAGTATGTAAATATGTAATCATTAATTGTATATTGTTTCTTAATATACAATTATTATGTTAAGGTTTCAACCGTTCTGTTTCAATATGGAGGTGTATAGGTAGGCTATGTATTAAGAATGTATTTAATTTTGTATAAATTATTGTGAAAGGTAATAAAAAGTCCTATTTATAAATGTATTTTTTTATTATAAATAAAACAAATGCACATGACCTTTATATCTTAAATATTAACAAGATAATAATATTCATAAAGCTAACCTTACATCAAGGTTCTGTAGAAATTTCTAGACCGCTATTTCATCTTAAAATAATCTCACAGATTTAATCTTTAGTGTAGTATACTGCGCACGATTCAGCTTGCGAGAGCACCACTGGCGAAAAATAGAATACCAGATTATTTATTAAAACAAGAATCACTTTTCTAAGTAACCATAACATTAAACATGTAACACATCAATTACTTAACTCGAGTCTTATTTTGTTTGCTCAGATGACAGACAGGCTATAAACAAAAGTATATAATTACAGCTGTGGTCTGTAATTTCGCCATTGATCCTTATCTGCTACCTGCTTCTCAACAACAGTATTGGAAAATTCTCTGTTACCAAATAGTCGTCCTCGAATATCACAGCAATGTTTAACTCGAATTCTGGAAAAAAGATATTGAATTTTATTCAAACATTTTCACCTTACTTAAAATTTTAAAAAATCTACCTAAAAAAAAGTTAAGTAACAGTTATTTTATCACTATGCAGCAGACACATCAATTTAATAAATATGTATTTGTTTATCCAATTTGGATCAGCTGTTTCGGAGATTAGCCCACAAAAATAAACAGATAATCGCTACACACATACGCCACACTAGTACATACCAATCTTGAAGTTTGTGGTGGTGGTAGTGGGGCAGGTGAAGAGCCGCGGCAACACCATACGCAGCGGCAGTTCGCGCGCGCGGCACACGTCGCCGTCGCAAACCTGGATGTTCTGGATCTCCGTCGCTACACATACATACACGTGATATTATATACACGTGATATTATAATTATGACATACTAGCTTTTCCCGCGACTACGTCCGCGTGGATTAGTTTGCATCCCCTACATATCTAAATTCTCAAAACGCTAGAACTAATATTTTTTACAAAGACAAAAATACCTAAATTGAAACAAACTTTCATCCTCTATATGTACCCCTTCAAGCATTTATCGCTATTAAAAGTATCCTATGATTTTTCTCAAGTTTCCTTCAACCTCTAAACCAATTCTCATCTAAATCGGCTCAGTAGTTTGGGGGTGAAAAGATAACAAACAGACAGAGATACAAATTACTTTCGCATTTGTAATATTAATGAGATAAGAGTTTTGCTACCATCCCTGGAGTACCCCTCCGCGCAGCCGCATGTCTCGACCCGCACCAGCTGCAGCTCGATCGACTTGATGGCAACCTGGCACTCCTCTACGCGAATCTGAAATGATCGACCTTGTTACAACCTATATTAGGACACCGGTGGTATTTAGGCCTGGAGTTATCCAACACGCTGTTTCAATGGAGATTAGTTGGTGGAGGGGTTAGGTTAGTAAGGTAATACAAGAGTCGATAGTTTTCATGCTTCGGAGGGTACTTAAAGTTGGTCCCGATTATTATTGCTATATAGCAGCCGTTAAACCACGTCTGAAGCATTCGACCATCACAACCTACGACACTTGGTTTGATTTGACCTTTCATAAAGTCACATAAAAGTGTGTTACCTTTCCGGTGAGTGGCTTATCAAGCGCGCACACGGTGGAGTCTATTTCAGCGTATATTTGGAACTGCGGCATGGGGGCGCGCGCAGCGCCTCCCGCCGCGCGGATCGTGCTTGGAGTGATCTCGCATCGCACTGGCTTAGCCACCGCCGCTGCCGTCTGACACACACACATACAGGGCATATAGACAAAAACAACAAAAAGAAATTGCACTTAAGCTAGCCAAATTAAGCAAATTTTCATCTGCCATTTCGCAATCAGATGACTATGTTGTTTCCTTATTTTACAAAAAACAAATTAATCACCCTGCAATCTGACTTACCGGTGGATATTGTACAAAAAACTGGCAGGTGGCATTGAGCGGCTTGTTGAGGAAGGAACGGCGCATGCTGGCCTTCAGTGTGTACATGACGTTCACAAAGACCCCATGGTAGGTCTCCAAGAGTGCGGGACCCCCAGGCCGTGCACGTAATGGTAACTCAAAGGGGATCTCGGTACAACCCATTGGAATTTTGCCACTCGGGACCAACTCCAGGTTAGTATTTATGAGTGTTATAGGCTACAACAAAAAGAAATCAAACCTTTTACTGCAATGTAGTTGCATAAAATATGGTTAGTAAGCAAGCAAATCTTTAAGAAATAGGTTTCTGGCTTCTTAAACACTGAACAATTTTGTTTAATTTTAATAGCTTAGCCAAATTGTGGTTATGTAAATGGCCCTGGGTATATAAACACAATCATTCACACTTGCCAAAATAACCAAATCTATCATTGGGGATCTAACTTTCTTATCTTTTGCTTCGTGGGGTAAGCCCAACCTTAAAGAGTAAATTTGATATCCATAATAAGATAGGGTTATTATAATCTATGGAGCCTATCTGGATAGCTATCATTTTGTTTGAGACTGCTACTAAATGACTAGCTGGCCCAAACTAAGAAAATGATTCCCCAAAGGACTTGCGAGCCAGTTCTTCTTACAAAGTTCATAAAGATATGAAAGTTCATTTTGGTTTTTATTATGCTTATGTACAACAGTTACTATTATGTGTTATGTATTGTCGCGTACATTCTACTGTTAACGAATTTCGACGCAAGCTGTCAGAGTTACGTGGCTCTGTGGGAAATGGTCGGACTATTGAAGCAGAGGTTCATGGTTCGAACCCCCAGTTTTATACTGGTTTTTATAGTTTATAATTTTATACAGAATGGAAATTTCTAGATTAATCTGGATGAAATAGAACTGAAAGAATAAGATAGAAAATGTTTGACTGAGCGGTAAAGAAGAAATTTGAAAATAGAAGTTCTTGAACTTTCTGGGCGCAATGGAAATTAAAACACAGGGCAGAAAATGTGTGAGCAGATTAGAAGAAATTTAATACTTCTGGAAAGTACAGGAAAGCAAAAGTGTGAGCAGGATAGAAGAAATTTAGAAAAATGTTTGAATTTAGAATGTTCCTTCGAAATTATGGGTATATATGGCGGTCGGAGATACGGAGCGGGATTGCGCCTCGCCTCTCCAAGCGAGGTCGCTTCCAATGAAGGCTTAGAGGCCGCACGGCCAAAGCCATCCTCAGGTGGTGTTTAATGGGTAGGCACCTAGGTATGTGGTTCCACATAACCAACGCAGCCGGCTGTGTTAGTATACATGAGCATTCACCACCTCCCCCCCGCGAATCTCCGGAGGGTAGTCCTTTCTCTCTTGCCCGGACGCAAAAAAAAATAAAAGCGGAGCGGGCAGTTCAGTTTCGAAAACGAATTCAGAAAGAAGCGAGAAGAAAAGTTAAGTTAAAAGTGATTAGTGCTATTAGTGTACGGTGTCGCGAGTATACTGACGCGAGAACTGTCCCGTTAGTGTAGTGACGCGAGTGTTGTGTCGCTAGTACAGTGCGCGAGTGTAGCGAAATTTGTACAGGAACATTGGTGCCTGTGGTTATCCTCAAGTAAGTTTTAAATAAAGAGACCACCTACACCGGCCTACTCCTTTCCTATCCCTAACTCACTGCCGTAACATGTGGTGTCAGACGTGGGATAGAAAAGATGCCGATCGTGCCAAGGAACGAGAGAGCGGTAACCACCAGAGCAGGCGCTGCAGCGGCAGAAGAACAATCACAAGAAGAGATTAATATTGGAGATGATACGATGGCGACTCCGGCACTTTCACAATCTGCCTCGTCGGAGATGAGTGCGCCAATGCCAGTGCCAGTGCAATACAGCCAGCTGTGTTGGTATTCATAAGTTGGTCGGTTTTGTGGGACTCACGACAGACCTAGGGTAAGCACCCACTAAACACCACCTGGGGATGGCTTTGGCCATACGGCCTTTAAGTGTTCATCCGAATCGGCTCCACTTGGAGAGATGGGGCGCAAGTGTTAGTTCCTAGGCAGCATCCACTAGTACACTAGTACTATGACATTAGATGTCATCGGAAGTTGACTAGCGTTATCAGTTGTATGAACACTACCCGAGTTGCCTAATATGGGTGAATTTTGGAGGGCTGCCAGGAGTCCAAATCAGCCGAAAGTTTGTTCGGGGGATTCAAAAGTGCACTCCTCGGCCTGCGAACATGGTAATGGGAAATGGGTACGGGTGAGGCAGTGTAATCCCAAATTAGGGGATTAGGATGTTCTTCGGAGGATTTGAAGAAAGTCTCCGAGAATTTTATGATGGCCTGTTGAATAATCGGGAGCTTTAAGTCCCGATGAAGGTCAGCGTTCCTGACATATCAGGTAGCATCAGTAGCTCTCCGGCAGAATTGTTTTTGAACGGTCTACAGTTTTTTATGGTTGTTGGAGCCACCTGTACGAACACAAGGCCGACATATAGCAGCATATACATAGCACCTACCGATGTGTCGGCCTTTTTAAAAACGGGTTGCATACTGAGTAGAAATTCGGTACGTTTTAACTGCCACTATGAAATTTAAGACCTCATAAATAGTTCCATCTTTGCACTGAGAACACTCTAGTGTACATCGGAAAAAGTGGACCAAAAGCGGCTCCATCTAATAAAAAATGTTTAAAAATATTAGTTTTTTCAAAAAAAAAATTATCTACCTACTTTAAATGACATATGATTGACATCATGCCGTCAAACAAAATTGACATTGGACTTTAATTGTTTGACATATACAATATACTTGAGGTATCTCATGCAGATAGATATTCATTCCATAGTCCATACATTTTGACATTTATCAAAAAAAATAGGTAAATAGTTCTAATAGGAGATAAATATATTTATTCATATTTTCCGTTGTTCAAGTTCATGCTAATTCTCTACGAATAAATAATCAAAATAAATAAAGTAGATATTGAAAACACTAAAATTAAAACAAATTGCTTAAAGAAGTTATCACAATAGATTTATGTAACTCATTTTTGTGTTTTTAGGCTAGCTGCCTCATTTGACTACACACACAGGAGACTGGAATCGAAAATAATGACGAACACAAATAACGAGAAGGGCGGTGACGGGATAAGATCTATGAGATCTACCACAGCATTTAGAGTCATCAATTTCGAACTATATGCTAAGCCTGTAAGAATTTTACTAAGGTTTGTTTATTTTACTGAGTGTATTGGAGTTGTAACTAGATGTGGTGTAACGTAGCTTTACAACTCGAAATCCATCGATGGCAACATCAAAAGCCATTATAGCATTTATAGAATGTAAAGTTTTGTATCGGTCAAGTTGATTGTCTGTCACAATTATTCAAGTGATTAGACTTAATGATTCAGTTTCTTTTATAAAACAAAAGAAGATATAAAGATATCCTGACCTTTTACAGTTAAATATAATTATAAAAATAAATATACATATTTACAGTTAGTTTTGGTATAATCTTTTAAAACTTTGGTCTAGCACATGTGTGCATGATATATTATTTTGTGTTTCAGAATATTGTAATAATGAGTATTGGTCTAACATGCTTCGGCATCACATTGGGATACCTGGCCTACATGAGACAGAAATATGAAGGAATGGGATACTATTCAGCGGTTGACAAAGACGGCAAAGAAGTGTTTGAGAAAAAGAAATCTAAATGGGATTAATAAAAGTAATATGACAATAGCATGTTGTGGTCCCATAACTTGTTTAAATGTGTCTCGTACTAAGGTGTGCCATCTCCATATTATGGTAATACAATTTATGTTAGGAAATATTGCAGCATAACGATATGGACAGGAAAGCTACCATATAAAATTCTTCAGAGAAAAGGACACCATAATCAAAGACAGTTTAAGTATTAATAAATACAGTGGCATGCAATTTGTTGTGTCAAAGATCCCGTGCTCACAGATGGTCTAGTCGCTTGAGTTGTAGAGAGATGTAGGCTCTCTGTGCATCTTCTACTGTCTGTATAATGGGGCATATTCTGAGAAATTGTGACTGAATACCTGCTGTGTATTTTCGTCACCATACATCCCAGTAATGCAAAATCAGCTTCCACCAACATCACCTGGACATCTGGTGTTCCACTAGTCCATCACTTCCTTCTTGACTGGCAAAGCGTTGGCATGCTTCTGGTGTAGCTAATGACCATGGGTGGTGGCAGTGATCACTTGCCATGAGCCATAAACTTTTGAAAAGTATCCTAGAGCAGAGGCGGAGCAATCTAGTCTATTCTAGTTTATATTACCTTGTTACTAGTCATTCATGTAAGGTGGGTATGATGACGCTACTACAAGCATCTTGTTATATATTATATTATATAGCACAACAAGAAGACATTCTGGAGATGACGGAGGACATAAAGAACATTAACCGACATCTTAGATCACAAAAATGCTATAGAAAAAAATAGAATAAGTAGTTCTTTTATTCTCTGTTAATTGTAGAGCAACACATTGAGCAACAAATTTCAATTGTGCTTTGTTGTTGTGACGTGTATTGTGTCCGCCTGCTATGGCATCAGAGATAGCGTACAACGACGCCCTTTGCCCCGCCTTTTGTTATCCGCACAGCGGAGGCCTCGAACACAATTTATTCCGTGTCCCGTTCGATTACAATGTAAATGTCCTCAAGTCCTGAGTGAATGGGCTTCTACTAAGTTAATGCGCTTTACCATCAAAGACTTCATCGCCACTAACCATCAGGTGGAAGAGGTTTGCGATGATATCTGATCAGTAAGACCGTATTGTTTGATCAGTACAGTAAACAAGTTAATAGTTTCATTCCCGTTTGTCAAGCTCGGCGCCGACGACGGTTCATGTCTCGGTCGTGTGGTGGATGGACAACGAGGCGGAGGCAACAATAATACAAGTGTTATCTAATAATTGCAATATATATATATATTTATATATATTTTAAAGACATAAATTCATTCTAAACTTATTGAGGTATAATGTTCCAGACAAAATAATCTACTTGAAGTAGTACACAATAAAATTAATATTTTCTCTTAAATTTCACTATAACATTATTTATTATCATGTAGGTACACAATATCTCAGCAGAAGTTCTGTTCCGATACAGCAACCTCGAGGGCGCGGTACCTGCCATGAGTATAGAGAGCTCAACGTGTTCGGCGCCTAATTTAAATATTTTTGATGGAGCATTATTTTACGAACAATCACATAGGAAACAGTAACAAAACATCATAATGACAATATCATTTCATCAACTTTATAAATGGATCATTTGGAACACATTCTGGACCTTCGCGTTAGGTACAATATAAAACATTGGCTACACTAACACGACTGTAAAATATAACACTCACATTCAACTTTAAAATTATAAATAATGAACTAGAAGATTAATAAATAAAATTATTAATATCACAGTAGATTGACCGCCAGCTAGTCTCTCGTACCACCGGCACAAGTTGTGATGACTGCTGGCAGTGCCGTTGAAACTGCTGTGATATTGACAACATATCGACATCTCAAACAACGCTCCGATATACTGACATAACTTCCATTTCCTTAAAACTAGTGGTAACCATTAACCGACGCATCGATGTCTTACCGATACAAAGAAAAATCTAATAAATAGGTTCGTCTAAACCTTCAGCACGAACGATGCCGTGGTTGTAGTTGGAGATAGCTGACGCTGCACAAATAAATGGGTAAATATATACAAAGGTGTCGAGAGCTGCTACAAGATTGCAATATGATGTTGCGGTGGTAGTGCATATTAATGGAACAATACAATGACGGTGACATTACGCCTGTGTTACGGTGATAAGAGCCTGTACAGTTCTCATTCTCGAGCGGAAGGTAAATGTAGCCGGTTAGCAATCAACATTGTTGCACAAAAAGCTTCTTTGGACAAATGTACACTTATCATATGTTTATTTGAAGGGGTGCGCGGACAGAGCTCGTTGGTTACCCTTTGTCGCGTTATAAAACAACATATTCTATGTTACAGTAATATATGTAGGTGTCTAAAATGATAGTTACTTATAGCAGGAGACATATTTTTAGAAAATTTTATTGCCCACATAAATCAATGTATGTTATATAAGTAATATATTAGGAAGCATCCATCATCATATTAACAAGCAAATATGTTTTACACAATCATTATTAAGATATATGAAAATATGCTAGAGATTTAAAATAATAATCGGGAACAGTTGTCAGTGGGTACAATACCAAGCCCAATTTAAGCTGGCCGGTACTTACAATACAGAAGAAAATAATATTGCAGGTAATATGCACAGTGTTATATACAATACAACATTTGATATTATTTAACATGTATATTAGCTCTGTAAATGTTCCCAATAATCAGTTAATATAAATGTTAAATATGAAATCATTCCACTTAAGTATCGGCATTTAACAGATTATAACTAACTATGATAAAGGCGATTGGCGCCAAACTCGGCAATGCCACTTCTTAACAATTCAAAAGCAGTCCATACAAGTATGTAATATAAATTGCATATTTACATGCGTTGTATAGTTTTTGATCGAAACTTATTCAAAATGTGTTGGTAAGTACCCTAGAATAATAGCACAGAAGGTTATAATTTCAACCAGATACAATATCTGTTACGATGTCAATAATCGCTTGTACACTTACTTAATACTCGGCATACTATCACATCGGGTATAAACGGCCCCTTGGTTCTGTGCCGCTAAGCTGAAGGTGCCCGCGGGGTCTAGTTGTATAGTCAATAAGATACTTGACAGTTCAATAAAGTGTTTATCAGCATAGCCGCCACCGCCAGTAAATATTGCACAGTGCACAGAACCCCTCGGACGCGCGTCTGGCGGCACCCGGCCGTTCATTACGTCAAGCTAAAATACTAAAACGTAATTAATAAATGTCAGCCGTTTCTATTTAGCGATCTCATTTACAGGGACCTATTTTGATATTCTGAGATGAACCTAATCTATGTTCGATAAGACAACGAAATGCCGTGTGTGTAGACGTAATAAACACAAAACTAACTAGATAATCCTAAGTACGAAGACGAGGTTCTAAACATCGTCTGCGGCCATCGAGGACAGTAACAGCTCATCATTGATACGATTATGTATCTATTCAATAAAATATTCATAAATAAAGTAAATACACTCTTTATAAACATTAATAACATGTATTTCAGTTAATATTAAGTTGTTAGACTTAGAGTCGACTAGCTGACGTCGCTCTGTGTGATGGAGTCTACTCTGTGCACTAGAGTATTGTAATTCAACTATTTTACATACTTTGTCGTTTCATTTGGTAATTATTTTGAATTGAAAGAGAATCTCAATTCATATTATGATTTAATTATGCTTCGTTTGTACTGAAATTGTAACTCATTATTATGACTTTGGTGATGAGTGCATACATACAGTATTGAGCAAAATTTTGGCTAAATAAATTAAAAAGTAGTTACGTTAATTATGTACAATTCGATTACTTAACTTAAAAAATGTCTTTATCTTAAACAATAAAAGTACAACACTTAAACTATTACAAAATAAGGAAATAGACGATTACTATTTACTATGTAAAGACAATTAATTCTAGTAGCGTCAATATAAATTGAGATCTGTAAACAATATGATGAGAGTACCGAGCGGCACTGAAACGGTAGTGGGACTCTGGTGCAGCACGTCGTGCGGGCGACTTACAATATCGTTACGTTGTACTTAACATTACTAAATACTACAATATGACTTCAACTTAAAATACCACTAACTCTATTTAGATTAGGCGTAATCTAAACCGCAGTTAAATCTAGATTCTTACAATATGGCAGTTGTCAATTCGCTAGCTGAGTTGTCGCCTACGCCAGGCTACGTCCACCATCCTTTATTTGGTTGAGAGAAACGAACGGCCGCTTACAAAGACAACGTCATCATCATTTGTCACAACCATTATTGCAATAAAAGTAGGGTTATTTGGTAATATTTGCAGGTACTTCACGTTTTACAATAAATGATACGATACGGAAATGGAAACCAAAGTTTGAACCGATCTCAGCGAGAACACGCCCACTACATTATACAATTAAAAAACAAGTAAACCCACTGAACATTGGACAATAAATGTTTTTAATAACAGGTAGGTGTGTGCGGCCTGTAACATTTTTATTTAATAATGCAATTTAGAATATATTGAGTCTAAAACTGTTGTTTGAGTAATTTGACAAGATATGAAAGCACGACACGGTTTGACCGTTGCTGCAATCATTATAACATTGGTGATTTATTTTATAACAGCTTTAGACCGAGAGCTAACAAGGGCGTGCATGACCAAAGCAGGGTCGTAAGGTAGGAGGCGCGACGCTGTCGGCTGCCGGCTGCCGGCTACCGGCTGCAGGCCGTGCTGGCGGAAGACCACGTTAGTCTGAGGCACGTTCTCACACAGCATCCCACGTGTGCGTTTTAATCATAAGAGCACCACCAATACACTAGCCAAATCTGAATATTCGGTACTTGTTAGTGATACGTGAAGCTAATAAGGGCACTATGTGACAAAAATAAACGTATCGTTCAAATGAACACTAAATAATTCGATTGGCACGTCCCAAATAATTTTATAAAATAGAGGCATTTAGAGCGCATCATAAAATATTGTAACATCTCCTAGTGCTAAACACGCTTCAATTGGAAAGAAAGCATGAAATGGTAACTTTGGGTGGATGTAGAAACCGCGCTGCGTTGTAACAAAAATATTCATATCTATTGCTTTTGAATAACTGAACAACGACGACAGCACTGCACTGTCGGCGAGTGGTCTGCCGTGGACGCGGACTGTCCCGAGTGTGGCACGCCGCCGTCGTCATTGTTGCCGGTGTGCACAGTACTCGTGCATGTTGCTATTAACGCAACATTGCTCGCTGCGAGAACAATAACACCGAGTCGTACAAAACTTTCAAATTTATACGATCACATTAAGTAACAGTAACTCTATATTCATATTATATTATGTACAAATCCGAAAATTGCTTTTCAATTACACGTAAGTGTAGAATATAATATATTATTATATAATTCTCAGTAACTATTATTATTTATTTACAAAATATAATATAATTTAATACTTAATGTATAATATTGCAGGTCGCAATCGCCTTTATTTTTCCTTAACTCGTCTTATCCATTCCTCTATCACACTGACTCTCGCGGGAGGAGGTTCGCTCCGCTCGCGGCCTCTCATCGAGCTGATGATGGTTCCTTCGCGCGTCATCCTCCAATTCATCGACATCGTGGGTGTCTGTCGACCGTACTCTTGTACGCGATCAATGCGTCTGGCCAGTTCTCGTTGGTTCCCAACGCAACGCTCTCCACCGCCTCGCTGCTCGTACCCTCGCACGCCTGTCGTTCAGACGAACCTCTCCGTCATACTTGTCCTGCGCGGGCGACGCTGAGTATTGTCTCCTTGTTCTGATCGGATCAACCTTGTATACGATACAGATATGTTCATAAAAATTTAATTCTAAATTTGTGTAGTCTTTTAGTCGAATCTGAGATAACTTACGAGACTAATTCATATATTATGTTTTATTTCATTATTATCTAGAAGTTCAGTCAATACACGTATGTGATTTAAATATCACTGAAGTATATTCGACCGGAATGCTTTAACCAAGTCGATAGTGGTGCGAGCGAGCACTCGGGGGCGCGCCGTGGACGCGGTTACGGCGGCTCGAGGCCGCGGGGCCGCGGGCTGCGGACACACCGGATAAAGCACAATTTAAGGCGTGGACGGAATTCACTGACTTCATACTGATGCAAACGCTACTTGTTCGTGTTGGCAGTACTGACTGACATCCTCGACTCCTCTATAGCAGCGCACGTAATGTGAAGCTAGCATCATAAAAATAACATATTATATCATAAACATTATGTAGAAATTTCTTTTTCAACTTTCGTTAACTTAAGTTGACAGGTTTTAATGTGTTATGTATGTAATTGATTTGTATAACGACGACAGATAAATAGAAAAATTTGGGCAGTCAATTTATTTTTTGACGGCAGTTAACTGACCTTTAAATATTAGGTATTCAAAATAATTTTTCTGCGATGAATACAAAATGTACTGAATTTATGGAAGTATAATATAAGTGTTTATATAATACAGTAAGCGGATAGCAGCACGACAGAATGAGATACACCCTGCGTGGCGCTGCTCCGCGCAGCCGCGCCGTCGTTCCACGGCGCGCGCCTCAGTCTAAGCTTACTACTATTCTTACTGCTAACGTATTCACAGTCTCCACCGACACGCGATATCTTCGAGCACATCACAGTAAAGGCAAATCTACTGCACTACAAAAATACGTGGGCAATGTCCATTATGCAGTCAAAATACGAGCCACATTCAAAGAGAAAAATATGTCTCCCTCAAATCTTTATATACTCAATATCTTTATAATATCTTTACTCCGTATATGCTTATATATTAAATAAAAACTCATACATTTCTCACCCTAAACTAATTATTAACCCGCACACGGAATCGTTCTCGCATCGCGATAACGTCGTCGCACCGTCCGCTCCGACACGACACGCGACACGCGGCACGCGGAGCGCGGCCCTCGACGGCAGAGCACTCACTTGAGACGCAACAAGGCACGCGCGGAGGCGAGCTCGCGTCGCTCTCGCTAGTCGCCGAAGCGCGTGCAGGCCTTCTTCCACTTGCACTGAGTGCACCAGAGCTCCCGCTGGTCCATGCCGTACACCTTGCGGCACTTCTTGTTGTCGGAGCGCGGGCGGCGGCCCGGGCTGCCGGGAGAACCGCTCGGTGTCAGTCGCATGTGCTTCTGGAACACGAGCCGATATATGAGCTTCCTCGGCGCACAGAGAAACAACGATCACAACACGTTCGACGGAGCGATACGTACCGGTGAGTGCGAGCTCGACCAGGAATGCGTTAGAGGAATGCTTATGGGCCTCGCTGACCCATTTTGCAGGGTCGACAGCAGTCCTTGTCTGAAACAATTAATGTTGGTAAATCGATGATAGTAACGATCATGCATGCATCCTGTCATGCACGAAACATAACGTGACGGCAGGCCAATGTTGAATGTTGCTAGACAACCGACTCTCGTTCCAGAGCGCTGCGGCACCACAATAAGACTAGGCCATACGAGGGTCAGCTGGGGCGGACGTTAATATGTAGGAACACATCATTATTTTAATATCATAAAAATACACGTGTCTGTTTTGTATATCTTGTATAATATGTTATAATATAAACTTGATTCTACTCAAAAACTAGTCCGATTCATTTTGATGTATAATAAGATGTATAAACACGAATAGAGTTTAAAAAATAAAATACGCCAACTTTACAATAGTTCATTCAAAGACCCACTTCAAATACAATCAAATTGAGAACCTCCTTTTTTGAAGTGGGTTAAAAGGGAGTAGATCTGGTTAGTTACCTGTAGGAGCCGACGAGCTGGCGCTGGTAGTCGGGGTCCTCGTGCGGCGGCCTGCACATGTCGCGGTGGGACAGCGTGGGCGGCGGCGCGGGGGCTACTGTCTCGCGCTCTGTGTAGTAGAACTCTTCTTCGTGATCGCTCTCACCTTCTTTTTTTGGCCTGAAACATCAAGAAACAACGTCGGCTCGTTGGTGCGAGGGCGCCGATCAGACTCCCCCGCGGCCCAGGTTTGTACACTTCACACATTATAACAAATTTACGCCTGCAGTTCCCAGCTATGTAGCAAAACGTGCCACATTTATGTTTTCTCACTTAAAAAATTCGTTCTTGTATTTTTCGACACGAATTTCACGAAATTATCATTTCAGTTTTCACATGTCACGTAAGCCTCGGCTTACATTCAGTGTTCCTATAAAAATAATGTTATTGGCAGTAGCAGTTAGGTTTGTTGTTTCTTGTTATGTCATCTAATCTGGAATTTCCTGAACTGAAAATTGTTGAAACAAATTGCTGTAAAAACACAAAGTAAGCCTGGTCTACTCGTGACCTCTTGATGGGTATTTTCACTATTTTTCCTGATAATAAATGGATTCTGGTCCAGATGTTTTGTGCTCCTTGTAGGTATAAGCTAGTTAAGAGCAGCGATTACTTTGTAGTGTTAACTGTTATATTTTAAAATTATTATTTTTCATGAAAACAGTTATCAATGCAAGGTTAACACGAGAGCTCAATTTTTTTTCACCTCGTGACTTCGCCTTAAGTATGGACATAGAATATGTGCGAGTTTTTGTAAGATGATGATTGTGTGGAACGGAACGTAAGAATGGCAACAGGGCAGTTACGTAAGAGTGGGGCGGCGGGGTGACCTTGCGCGCGGGCCGAGCGGGCGCGGGGCGGCTGCCAGTGTAGCCGGTAACCTTGCCGCGACGTCGCTTCCGGGTCACCAAGGGCTTTTCAACCATCTCGAAACCTCTCGTAATGTGCAGTAATTTGCGTACAGATCAAAGGTCGCGCCGCCATTATTGATTGACAGAATGAAACGGGCATTTCTTGACTATCTCCTTCTGATCTATCTGAATCCTATTTATTGATTGTTAGATCGAGGCTTGCCAGCGATTTGACCGTTTGGCCGGTATTATTATATATGCGAGGCTATCTAATTGAATACAGCTTTGGATTTGTAACTTTAACTTCCATTGAAGTTCAGACAGTACATTACATTATAGTTGGGCTACGCACTATATGTCAATGCATGCGTCGCGGCGCAGTGCCATCGGCGGCACACGTGTCCAGCTGCCAACGTGACCCTGTGATGCTGTCACTCTGCTCCGGGCGTGCATCAACATCGTTACATACAAATTAAGTACACATCGAACGAAGTAATTATGTCACCGATAAACACGGCGACAACACGTCATTCGGCACGCCAGCTTTATCTAATGTACCAATGCATGGCGTAAAATGCAATTTACTAGAGTTTGAAACTCGTGTTGCCAGGTCCTGTGAGTGTTGACTGGTTCTGAGCTGCCAAGGGTACGTACCCCAAATGCATCTGTCGTATGTGAGCTTCAATGGAGGCGCAGGTGGTGGTGATGTATCCGCAGCCTCGCCATGTGCACTCGAACACCACGCTGTTCACCTGGAAAAACAGACATAATTCAATATTACACACTTGCTGGTTAACTGTTCACGACCCATGCTCGCTGCATCTGTACTGTACTGTACTGTACTGTACTGTACTGTACTGTACTGTACTGTACGACAGTTACGGCACGATCATACAATATTTATTCCTAAACAACAAACATTTATTCTTAAACACAAGTAACAAACATCAACGTAATATCTAATGAATAAATGGGAATAGGAGTTAAAAGGAACTTGTTACCCATGACCGAACTGACCGACGCCCATTCGAAACAATATCAAAACGTATGAGAAGAATATTAATTCATATACATTAAATGTCTCCAATGATAGGTACAACATAAATATACTAAATGGTTACAAAATGTTACTCAACAGTTACAAAATGAAAATGTTAAAACAGGGTCGTGGCCACACCTTAACAGAAAGTATTTCTTTTTTTGAAAAAGCAATATGGTGAAGTAGCACCCACTTATAATAAATAATATACACAATAAATTTTCATTCATATCGAACATAATAGTTGCCGTAATGGAGCCAAAAGGCGAGGTTATTTGCATCGTGTGGACAAGTTCAGGGTGAAGCGTTGCATGCCGTGTGCTACAGCTGTCACACTTCCAACAGAACAGTGTGACTTCTGCGAGCATGCAGGGCCACTTCTAATAATACCAGGTCGCACGTGTACCGGCCAGCAGCGGAGAGACACACATTCCCCAGAGTGACCAATGCAAGACCTGTCTTGTATATTTGTGCAATTGCATCTAAGTGTCTTTTGATTTGTTTTCTATTATTACATCTGTTTTAAGTGGCACGTTGGGTAAACGTACATTAACATATTCTGCATCAACTTTTCAAAACGATTATCATGCAGGGCTTCGTTATTTAAATAGTCGCCGGCCACTAGAGAGCGGGGAATGGGCGGCACCGTTTGCCAAACACTGCACCGACCTTCTGCCCAATGCCACATTATTTCGGACGCTCCGGCTCCGGCTGCAGCTCGCGACACATTATGTTACACCATGTTATTATTAGATTACTCTAATTATATATATCTAACTTGCCACTAGTAACCCGAGCTGGCTTCGCTCCGCTGAACCTGCACCACAACCTTTTAATAATCCTTCTCTCCTTACTTTTATGAACTTGTTACCCGTGATACTCGTAAGTATCCTAAGGGTACGCTCGTCATAAAGTTCGAAGAGCCGAGGTCCAATCAGATCCATACCTTGGTCTCCGCATCATCCCGAACAGTCGAGCAACGAGGACAAAGGTGTGGTCTTATGTCCAATGTTCATAGCAGATCGTAACTACTTCCTTATACAATTTTACAAAAATTATTCGAGACTTCTATTGTAGTAATGCAGCACGTGTATAACAAATTAGTACCCTACTACATATTTTTAAGAACTTCTTCCTATTCAAGGTCGCTAGTACTATGAATGTTGTAGTATTGTCTGTACATGATTTAAACGTACACTTGCGGTTCTAGGAGGGAGCTCGGTATACAATGCGATCTGATGTACGTCGTCAGCGACGACAGTAGCTCTGGCCGCAATAACATCCCAATATGAAATGATCCAATCTATGTATATGATACGTCACGGCCGTGTCAGGGACGCGGGTTGGGTGCGCGCGCGGAGTTTGGATGTGTGCTGCGGGACTGAGGCTGTATCAAGTGCATTTCGAAGTGGGTCAGGTCAGCGGGGGCAGGCGGGGGAGGGCGGAGGGCAGGCCCCGATGTAGGTCGCAGCACCACGGCCAAGGGTGGTCTGCGAAGGTTGCGCCGTTCTTTGTCTTGCTCGGGGACAAATAACTTTAATTATGAGAGCGGCTCGTTTCGCAGCATGCTCTACAGTCATGTAGGCACTAAACACATGCCTTCATGGAACCTCTACAGGTGCAGCGTACCTTGTAAATAATACTCTTGTTATGTTGATGATGTTCGTAAGTCACGTGGCCAGCGTGTCCCTTATGATACAGCAACATCGCTGTGCACAGCACTATCAGTATTGTTTAACAATTTATGAATTATCTTATAAACAATTTCTATTTAGGTGAATACGATTCCTTACAACTCCATACACACACAGTACACTTTTAACGCGTCGAGTACATAGTGATACGGCCAAAGATAAGATGGCGGCCTTGCGGTATCATTACCGTCACCGACGATACATGGACACTTCCGCTTCTCCTGGTTCAGATAGACCAGTTGTGGAGTATCGTCCATCAGACATCATCTCTAAAATATGTCGTGCACGCAGCTGCAGCCCCGAGTCGAGGCTTGTTACTGGCATGTGTCTAAAGTGTCGTTATACAATCTCGAGCGCGACCAAGATTGGCCTTCAAATAACCGTCATGGATCAATACTGGCGTTACTTCGACGGCACTTTTTAGCATTTGCTGCGTTTATTTAGCCAATTACACGTGAACAGGATAGTGAATCAGGGGATTTCTTGTTGTTGACAAAATACATTAAATTACTTCTACATTCATAATCAATCGAAATAGTTGGTCCGCATTGTGGGGCTCGGGCAAGCTTTCTATTTGTAATTAGCAGGGGGCTCATTTTAGAAAGCGCATTATTAAGTTAGCTTCAGGCGAACAGTGAGTTTGTCTTTCGTAAGTATTGTATCAACATTTCGTTCATGTATTACGGTAGTATGACAGCTTTAATACAGAACGGATCGGCATCCCTAGCGCGAGCGGCGTAGCGTCGGCGCGCTACTGACCCACTTAGCCTCACGAACTCCAACGCTACTGCCAACAAAACTATTTGTTTATTTAACATGTTGCTAATTCTAAAATCGTCCTTACTCCTTCTCTGATATTTTTAATAGTTTCTAATTTTAAATTTTCTACGTTGACTTCGACCTACTTGAAGCGCGTGGATCGATAACGTTGACATACTAAGTGCACTAATCACAACACACAGTGTCTGCGGCTAGCTGTGTACCAGTGCCGAAGTCCACGAGCGTTATACTCGTAGAGACTGCTCTGTTGTGTCCCTGACTGGGGCGCTTGTGTGCCGTACGGACACGATACACGTGTCGGGCTGCGCTCGTGTGTGCGGCCGAGTGCAGTCGAGATAATACGCGAGCTGTATATTTATACTACGGTATTAATAATGTTAATTACGTACTGCACGGTGCACACGAGAGTCGGCATCCATTCGCCTATGTTTGCGTTGTTGTCTTTGTCGAGTGCTATATTTATTTTCCATATAAATAGTAACATTAATTTCCCATACTGTTTCTAACATAAATTTACTAGTTTTAGAAATCTTAATGTAATTTTAGATAAAAGTGACTGTTACACCGTTAAAAGCGCTAAGGCATTGCAGACATTCTTTACTACAACGTGATTTTTTTATCTATAGCAGTTTCTGTTTCAGTAAAAATGTGTTAAGTTTTATTTAGGTTGCCATGAGATATTAGGAAAGTGCAGAGCGAGAGGGGGCACCGCACGTGTCTCGGCCCTCGGCGCGCGGCCGCAGGGAGGGATGCTATAAGTGCTACATCGCGTAGCTACTTGTGTAGAAAATTTTCAGAGCTCTGCATCCTTTCTATGTTTTCCTGGTACCCGTGCAACTTTTTGTTACGAACTTTTTAACTATGAAAAATGGTTTTGATTATTTTTTTTTATAAAGTTTAGTGTGACGTATTACGTGATTTGACTCAAAATATTGTCATATAAATTTAATGTTTGGGTTTAATGTATATCATTATTAGAACATCTTGATCAACAAACCCTCTAAAAGCGTTATCAGTTTTTTTGTCAGTCAATTGCGTAAGTTCTGTTTTCTCTTTGAAGTAGCACTACCGTAACGAATGTAATAATTATGATTCGGGGTTAAATTAATTGACAAAACATTATTGCCATAATCAGTGAATGAACCGTTTCATATTAAATACATTTTCTAATTTCTTAGTACAGTACCGATAGCTGGATCTGACACTAGACTACTGGTCCATACAATATTGCAACGGGAACTTCCATTACTCTGTCAATAACAAAGTTATTGCGTTATAGAACGGAGGTTTTACATCAAATCAAGAAACACTGGAAATTGTTGTCTCGCGTAAACAATATAAGGTTTACATTCGTAAGCCAGAGCTTCTTGTAAAGTTGCTACACGAGCTAGCATAAAATGCCGGTTTGTTATTGCGCCGTCTCTCTCTATGGCGAAACGCAGAGATGGCTTATTGATTTGTTTTCATTGCATCTCTTTTTAGCATGCTGTATAGTATAAGTCCGTTTCGCCGAAGTGACCTTCTAGTTATTTGCTGCATGTAACGCGGCTAGATAAGTTGTTTTGGTGTCATCTCGCTCTAGCGGTACTCGGAGCGAGGAAGGTGGAGCTCTGTTTCACGTGGCTCGCGTGTCGTCCGCCGCCGTGCTGCGGTGCCGCCACATTGCCGCCACATTGCCGCCATGCCGAATGGCGATACCTTCATATTTGTCGTGTTCTTGCACATTTACTACCTCATTAACTACTGTTCTATGAATCAGTTAACGGCGCGAGAGGAAAATGCACGTAATATTATTAATTCGTATCCATAACATTAACATATAATTTTGAATCAGTAATACAATAAATATATAACTTATCTGCAAACTTGCTTATTGTAATAACTTAGCGGCTTAGACTTAGACTGAGGACAACTGTAATTACAATAACAGAGTTATATGTGTAACCACCATACAAACATCGGAAATGTTTCATTTATTAAATAATGTGTGGTGTACATGTACTCTTATTGTTAAATAAGTACGATATCGTTTACAGTACGTAAATAGAACACATTCATTCGAGTGACGGGCCACACTCAACATCAACATCACACACATACACACACACACACCGACCGATCTAACAACGATTATAATGTACCAGCCCAACTCATCGCCAAGTA
This sequence comes from Asbolis capucinus, assembly GCA_018249125.1. Lineage (NCBI taxonomy): Eukaryota > Metazoa > Arthropoda > Insecta > Lepidoptera > Hesperiidae > Asbolis > Asbolis capucinus. Next base: position 22,289 of record DWJZ01000606.1, read on the forward strand.
ACTTCTATCCAAGTGACGTCATAACCTAATTGGGAGGAACAGACCTCAGCGAACCCCAGAAGAAAGCCAAAGCCGTCAGTGTGCCCCGAGGGTCACGAGCAGGGGACACTTGTCTATCCCTAATATAAAAAAGGTAATGAGTGGTTTATGTTAGTGAATAACTTGGTTCAGCTTGAAGCCATTTGTCTAAACATTTTCGGAAGATTATTATATTTCAATGATGCTATTCAAATTATGGTTTAAATTGATAAAATTTAGACAAAACTACAAAATATAAATACACTTAAAGTTAAAAAATGTTCAATAAATATTATACTCGGTGTAAATTCGATTAATTTATCAACAAACCGTTGCCTAGCAACCTGTGTCAAACTGCTATTTTATCAGTTGTTAACTCTTTTGTACGATTACATTTTCAAAAACTTTTACTTGAAAGTGATGCTGTTTGCTTGGTGACAGATGCACAAAAATGTATTCAAACAAGAAAACAATAAATTATAAAATATTAAACAAAATACTTGAACAGGCTAAAGGTTGTTAACTTCTACGTGACATTAAGGATGTCTGTATGTATGAATGTGTGCATGATGTTGTGTGTTGTAATTGTAGTGTGCCTGTGACGACTCTATTTATCTGTAGCTTGTACTTGGTGTTTGACCAATACTTAGTTCAAGAACTAATTTCCAAAATATAATGAGTAGTTTAGTGGAAAAACCCTCATTTATATAAATCGGTGAAAACCCTACAAAAGAGTTTTATAGTTTATTTACATTTATTCCGGATCGAAGTTTGGTTCCGAGTATAGTAGCGCCTACCTGTAGTGCAGCTTTAGAACGAATGCCCCAATGGCCTGCCGTCAGAACTTAGTTTAACTTTAATAAAGGTCGACATGAGTACAGAACTACATTTCCAGGAGTAGATCCAGTGTTCTCTTGTTGTGATGTAACCCTATGCATCGCAGTTTGCCGACTCGTATCCTTGAAGTCACCTATTTATGCAGATAGGTGCGGCGCAGCGTTCAAGACAAGCACTCCTAGGAGGTGGATAGCTCTGATGCGCCTGTACACGTTGTCTTGATTCTACATTAAAATACCTTGAAGTTAACACAACAATTGAACATGAAATTAGTTTAATTTATTTTGTTAACAAGGTGGCGCTAACCTATGCTATGACGCGAGCGTGGTGGCATGTGGCCTGCACTTCGCACATCGTCAGACCCGTGTAGTGGTCCCGCCCAGCAGTGGGACAGCTGTCGTTGAATGGGCTCCGCTTGCATATGTGTATTAAAGGGACGTTCATAACACGTGACACAAGGGCACATCTCGCGTTCATGTGGCGCGCCGGCACTCGAACCTTCGTTCACAGAATTCATTCTGAACGAATACAACTCCAATAATAAAATTAATTTTAACTAACGAAAATGAAATTGCACACTACCTTTTTAAATATTATTTTATGTCAACCGCTTACATTACTTATCGATGTAAAAATGTTATGATCAAAATACCTTGAGAGTAGTTTGAATGGTAGTCGAGTTTTCACTATTTTAAACCCCAGTTTGTAACCCTAATGATCCTCGATCAGCGGAGCAGCGGAGCAGCGGAGCAGCGGAGCAGCGGAGCAGCGGAGCAGCGGAGCAGCGTGGTCGAGGACTCTTCAACCTTCGATCGTGTCGCACTCCCTATTATGCTCAGTAGGACTTAGATGTACGATATTTTCTGTTCGGTTTTAAAATAGGATTTACTGAAATATCTGTGGTTACAAATACTTCGTCATAATACACCATCGTATGGTGGTATAATAGTTTAAGAGCGGGTGTTCACCGGTCAGTGAGAGCTGAGCGCGGGTCGCTGAACCGAGCCGCGGCCCTCCTGTGTCTTGAGGAGTAGGCTATGTCGCATTTAACAACATTCACCATTTTTATTGAGAATTTTGCTTAAGCTCGAAGTAACAATAATTATGTTAAAGTCTATAAATATACTGCACAGTGAGTGGCCGCCGTCCTTAGTTGAAATATGTAACTTTTAATTTTCAAACATTTTAGTGTATAAGGGTGTGTCGTGTATATTATGCACATTAACAAGGCAGATTATTGTCAGTTGCATGTGCGTGCGTGAGCGTGCTTGTCGTCGCCGCTCAGGTGCTACCTGCAGGTAGGTAGAGACGGTGGAGGGTACTCGGAACTCGAATTTTACCTATTATATGGCTGTTCCTATTCTAAATTTTCGACTAATTTATGGTACGGAAAAAAGCTGTTCTAAAATGATACCATATTTTTAAATTTCTTTGACATTCAATATGTCTTCCGAGTTATGTTATATATTTAAAGCAGTAACAATATTAGGGCTACGAAGTGTACACAAACCTACTGAAGAGTACATCTTTGAGTGTGGGCCACATAATATAAATTGTATCGCTTCATCGAAGTCATGGAGGAGAGTTAGGAGCGCTATTTTAGTTAATCCAATAGGCAGGTAGTTGACTCGATAGTGAAATGTATTTTCTTTATCCGCACAATACAAAACAATACAGTGACGCGGCCGCACGCTGCATGCGCCTGTCGCACCACGTGAGTAAATAGCAACAATCGATTGGACGACCTTAATCGAGTCTGTTATTCAAGTGCCACGCTAATGACGGTTGAAAAGCTCGCGCAGTGCAATAAACGCAGCTAGAACATCGATGTCGAGCAGCGTACAGGTGGCAGCGCCGTAGATACGTTGAACCCAAATCCAAAACAGCCCCTCCGGCCCCGCGCCACCCCCGCCGGCTGGAGGGAGGGGCCTCGCTGGAGGCACCGTGGAGTATGGTACAAACGTCAGTTCGCCTCAAGAACCCGCTCGCGTCCATCTGCCCCGCGCCGCCCTCTCCTGTCTAATGTTTCCTTCACTGCAACTTTATTCATTTCACTATTTATACGTTTCTTCGTTCAACAATATTTTATTTCTATTATATCTCTATTGGTCCAGGAGCTTCTGTTCTTTTTTATTAATTCATTAATCAACCACCAGAAATTGATATTTATTGATACTAATTAAAATTAAATCAGAAAGTAATGTAATAATATTTAGAAGAGTGTTTGTTGACAGCACCAACATCCACCGCTACGATTGTTGCGGAGTCAGCGACGGGTCGGCGGCATGGTCGTCGTCATATTGGGTCAATGAGTCACCTCGCGGGAGCTCGCCCGGGGTGGATCATGAACAGGCCTCGGGAGTGGAGCGGCGGAGCGGTGGAGCGGCGGCAGGAGGGATGAATCAGCGGCGTGGGGCAGTCGCCAATCGGAGGAGCCGCGTCGCTGGTCAGCGACCTCGACTGGTTCTGACTTGTTACAATTTCACTTTTTCTTGAAGCGGCTAACCGGCTAACGCAAACTGCGCACATCTATGTAAGTAATGGTCCGTAACAGTCCGTAATTACCTCCAAAGAAACTATGTTAATTATACGATCGAACAGGCGAGGGACGGCTCGCGCCGGCCTCGATCTAATGTTTGGCAGATATTCAACGTTTAACAATACGCTGTTTATCGGTTTCATCGCGCCCGTGGAATTCGGTGATACACATTTAAAGTAGCGTCCAAGTTTATTTTACTTGTAAAATGGGGAGTTTGTTGAACCCGCGGGACCACTCGCGGTACTCATGATCGCGTTTGACGAAGCCAGCGCGCCACCGCACCGTGTCACGGTATGCGTCTCTCCATGGAAACAATATCCATTAAACATGCGATTGACCTTCAACGGACTCATTTTTTATTGGATACTTCTTTATTATAAACAACGTTGCAGGTAACATTTTAAATTTAATAGCTGATAAATAAATGAACTGTCCTTGTTTTGGGAAACAAAACGTTGAAGAAACTTGTATCTGCTTCAACGGACAGAGGTAGAACTTTATTTTATCGTAAGTGTAATATAGTCGGCCGCAGAGACGTCCTAACTTTGTTGTATAAATCGTAGCGAAGTAACGTGAATAGCGAGCGATCCTTCGAGATGTAGCTTAATGTAAACATTTGAACTGTCAAGAACGGGCAGTGCCCCGGCTCGTGTCAATGCCCCGCCGGTGCCGGTAAAAAAACGCAGCGCTACCTACCGCTGACGTCGTTCGCGGCCACTATACGCATGCCGCTCTACGGATTGACTCCAATACCTTCCCGAAGCTACCCGCAGCCTGCACCGTCTATCTACATACACGTGCAATACTCACTTCTGACTATGTTCTGTGTTACGCGCGTATGTCGTGATGGCGCAGGTCCGAGCAAATTATATTATTTTTTAATTAATATTAATAGGTAGGTGGTCAGATATTGAACAAGTTTTAATTTGCCACCCACTGTCCGTGTCGTGCCTCACGCAACACGTCCTTTGTTTGTATTAATTGTGCAAGTTAGTAGAAGTAATTGCCTAATGTGATGACAGAGTCATAATGGCCAAAAGCGCAACTGTTCGATCTCTCGATTTCAGAAACATTTACATATAATAAGAGTGCATGCTCTCGTATAGGAAGTGCACCTTTATACTTTTAATTTAGCTTCTCAAGATTAGAATTAGTTGCGTAATAATAAAATAAAGTAATAATTGTGTTCACCGTGAACACTGGATGCTAATTGACGGACAAAGTACCGCGCGTCACGTCACTGTCGAACAAAAGGAATTACCCGTTTGTATTCCAAAAATGATAATGAGCGAGTCTAGTAGTATGTAGCGATATACACAGGGTTATTAGAACGAGGGAGCAGTGTGTGTGGGGCGATGACCCGTAGAGCGAGACGGAGCGAAAACAACAGTGAAGTTGGCGCGCATCAGTACGACCGACGCCATATTTTGTTGCTTACACGTATCCCAAACAGGAAATCTACCATCTCGATTGTTAAATAATAAAAGACAAATGTAATGGGTCAATCTTGAAGTGATTTCATGCAGTATTTCATTGTTGGTAAGCCGAAGCGACTCGACACAAAGGACTCGTTACATACGTAATGCAGGCGGCGGATCTAGGACACTGGTATGGATGTAACCCATTTTCGCGATTGCACAACGCGATCCTACTCAGTGCATAGGTAGCGCGGGTACTCCACTAGATGCCGACTGTTGCGACTGTTGCCGGCCTAGTTTGCGATCAATTATTATTATTATTTATTTAATAAGTTGTTTGCAGTCGCCTCGACAGGCTCTAGCTGCACCCAGCGTCAGGTTGCACATCGTAAACGCTGCCATAACTGCTTCTATGACAGTCAGTATGTATACCGCGCGTCATCTTAGTAACCTGTACACAGGCATTCAAGTGCCATACTTCAACTGGAACACAATCTTCGTGAACCTTCCAACTTTGCCTTGTTGTTGCAGTTACGCGTAACACTCGATATAAGATTTTATAGAACTCGGAAAATTAAATTACCCACTTACCAAGTTAAACATTCAACTACCTAATTCAAATGTCAGTTCCCCCTCTCTAACTTTATTCCTATTTTGAAATTTAAAAAAATAATCCAGCCTTAAAAAAATATACGATGGATTAAAGTTAAAAAGAAAACCATTTCTCTTAAATTTTACAATTGTTGAGACTTGAAAGAAAATTGTAGAGACGGCTCGCATGGTCTATAAATATCTCTTTTTAACCAATCTAGTGAATCTAAATTGTAACCTATCTATATTGTATGCAATAATTACCAAAACAGTACTACTAGTACAGAGTGGAGTAGGGAGAGTACAGTGAGGTCAGAGACAGACAGCTGTCCACCAGGCGCGCCGGACCTGTCCCATTACTCCCGAAACCGATTGAACTTCGTTTATACTTTGTATTTGATAACGATCGTCTTGCCGTGTACTTGCGACGCGCGTGTAAGTGTCGAGTTACAGATATGGGGAAACACCGAATGTTTGTTGTCGTGGAAGACCGTCTCGCAATCAATCTATTCAATTTATTTATGAATTATTGATGGCATGGCTTTAATTAATATATTTGGAGTGTCGGTCAGTCTAACAATAATTGATATCGTAATAATATTATTAAAATCAATCGTTGAGTTAGTGTTTGTTACGTGAAGTTTCTTCTTCACCCGGCAGCTCAGAGCTGAGCCTGTCGCTAGCGGCAGTAGGGCGAGCTCTGATCATATTTAAGTTCTCGTTTTACTTTTGGAAGTAGTAAAATAATGGTAATGAAATGACAGGTCGACCTACTGGCACATAAATACGACGTTATACAATAAGCAGTAGGTACCTTGTTACATAGTTTACAACTACATTAACTATTTATACACTTACTTTACTGACTACATACTGAATTTATAACAGGCCGGTTGGTCTAGTGGTTAGTGAAACTCACTGCTACTCCGAAGATCTTGGGTTCGATTCCCACCCAGATCAAATTTTTCTGTGATGGGCAGGAATGTTTGTTATGTGAAACAGTGTAAATATTTATGTAAGTATATATTTAAAAATATATTTATATTTATCAGCTGTCTGATCACCATAGTACAAGCTAAAGCTTAGTTTGAGGTCAGATTGTGAGTTTTCGTGTGTGAGTTGTTAAATATATATGTAAATAGTTTCGTCCTGCGTCATGCATGCTTGCATGCTTGCATGTGTGCAGGTCCACGTTGCATCATGAGCGGTGGGCCGTGACGTCGTGGCGGCCACCGAGCGGTGCCCATTGCTGAATAATGCTCCTCCGAGGACTGCCTTGTGCACGGCTTCGTGTACTTGCCAACACGACGCTAATGATTGATGTGTAATGTGGTGCAGTGTAGTGATGTGTACTGTACCATTCTGCCGTTCAATTATTTTGTTGAGACCATAGTCATCTTTCTCGGGGTCGGCTCTTGTTGCCCGTTTCCTTAAGAAATGGAGAACACTTCAGAAATTAGGAGGAATGGGTATCGTTTATTAAACTTTGATTCCTACATTTTCTACTTCAGGTGTGTATTAGAAACTTAATTTAAGAACGGTGTCTCAGGAGATTTTGATGTTTCCGGTACCTTAAAGTTCTTGTAGCCTGTGAAAACATCTTGAACAACTAAACACTTTGTTAAACTTCGTATAAACAAGTTTTAAATTTTCAATTTACATTTAGAAGCTTTAGAATATGATGAACGATAGAACTGTGACGATATCGATGAGTAGGTATGATAGAGATGAGGAAGTGGACCGATGGTGGCACTGCTGGGACTGCCGCCGCTGCAGCCAGGCAATGGCCTCATTAACATGTCTTTTATATTAAAAACTGAAACTGACATTTACTTGTTTGCGGATTTATAACGTTATTATAAACATTTTACAATATCCAACTACGTCATCGCACGAACAGAGAAGATTAGTAAGTACATTAGTATTATATTAATATTGTAATATATTTAAGTTCGGTGAAGGGAACTGTTAGTCCGCATCATGAATGAATCAGCTCGTGGAACTGAAGCTGCAGGGCCGCTCGTCCTCCGTAGCGACAGCGGCGCTCCGAGCCGCGCCACGTCTTCCGCGTTTTAAATATAGACCGCGAAGGCCGCGCGTTGTTCGCGAGCTCCACTCGCGTGTAATATTATATCAACCTTGAATCTGTTTGGAACACTAAATGCCTTTTTTGCAGATCCACTTGTAGCACATGTTGCCGTGGACTAATGACAGATTATACATACGTATGTGCGCGTGTGTTTTCAGTTATAACAAGCTACACGCTCTCGCTTCCGAAAAACTGTTTCTAACCAGCTTGGTCTCTCCGACATCTTAATACTTATCACATTTCTGGCATTTTGTACAACAATTGTTTCTCCCCTAGAACCTACGTCGCGAGTCGTTGCTTCAGTTAATAAGCACTGTAAGAAAATCTTTACGGTAGTATTTTTGTG